>CAXKVX010002085.1:0-95934 GCA_964058865.1 Eleocharis quinqueflora | reverse complement strand
TGTTGTTGGACAACACACTCTTCGGAAATAACCTTACAATCAACGCAAGCTCGTTTGTCCTCTCTCCTAATAAGAACAAAATCGATATGGCTCGAGTGTGGCCACTACTGAAGGTAACTAAATGAGATTGTCTCTTTCTAAGAAAGTGTTAGCTATCATAAGGTGATATGCTACAGCGAAGTTCAAAATGTTTTCTCCTTTTTTATTCCTATCACAATATTCAAATCCCTCGTGCATTCCTTCAAAACTCGCACTAGTTGTACCAACATGACCGTTGAAGTCTCCTCCTATAAAAAGCTTCTCGTCGCTAGACACATCTCTAAGGATCTCTTCTAGATCTTTCTAGAATTGCTTCTTGACGTTCTTGCACAAACCTATTTGTGGGACATATGCACTAACAACGTTTAAAACTAATTCGCCAACCACCAACTTGACTAGGAAAATCAATATCTTTGTTTTCTAACGTCGATAACTCTGTTTTTGATGCTTTGGTCAATTAATATGTCTACTCCATTTCTTCTTCGTTCTGTTCATTTGTAACATAACTTAAAACAAGTATTTTTCACCTCTTTCGCCTTCTGCTCGTCCATTTAGTCTCTTGAACATATATGATATTTACACGCCTTCTAATCGCACTATCAACTAACTCTCGTAGCTTATCCATTAAGGATCATACATTCCAACTGTCCACACGAATTCTATTATCCTCAGCTAGCTTTCCTTACCACTCACACTTATCGAGTAAAGTGCGAAAACCATTGCTCATTTGTTACATCACCCGAGCGCCGATGTAGCATGCCACTAAGGGAGTGACGACTCGGTTCTTACACATTTAACACCATATTCGAATCCAATATGGCGCATCGCTAAAAAGATTACGCTCCAACTAAAATCTGTTGAGTTTTATTTTCATGAAAGTAGGAACATTTTTTTTACGTTGGTTCGCCACGCCTATCATGAGCGAAGAATTGACATATTGAGCTGTGAGAGCAGGCACGATCTCATCTGAGAGCAAACAATATAATATATTGTTAGTGAGTCTACGATAGATTTCAATTTCCAATATTGTGTATTCCTGTAATATGCTGGATGATTGTTTTTAATGTTGTGAATGTCGTTGAAATTATGCAATAATAATTACATGTTCTGCTCCTTTCTCTTTCTCTCTTCTTTTGAAAATACTAAACAAAAAAGAACACATGGCTATAACTATAAGCCAACACAAGTACCGTGCATTTGGAGAGAGAGAGAGAGAGAAAGAGAATATGCAAATTATACCCGACAAATGGCGAAATCGATGGAGCTCAGAAGAGATACGGGTGCTGGTCCTCGGCAGCCTTGCAATCCAGATTGGGCTCATCTTCTTGGCTCCATTGCGGAAACGCAGCACCAATAAGCTCCTGACCCTCACTCTTTGGATTTTGTACCTGACAGCCGACTACGTCGCCACATTAGCACTCGGAAATGTCCTCAGCAAACAAAGCGACGGCAGCGACGGCACACAAAGTGGGGACAGTGGAACTATCCCAGGAGAGCTGACTGCCTTATGGGCCCCATTCCTTCTGCTCCACCTTGGGGGGCCTGATACCATCACGTCGTACTCGATTGAGGATAACGAGCTTTGGTGGCGCCACCTCTTGGGGCTAGTTGTTCAGGTTGTCACCGCTGCTTTTGCATTTTTGCAATCACCGCCAAACCCGGGGCTGTGGATACCAACGATTTTGGTATTCATCCCGGGATTGACAAAGTTTGTAGAGAGGACGATGGCTCTCCGCTCAGGCAGCAAAGACAATCTCAAGGACAAAATCATCTCGGAAATCGGCCCCGAAAAAGAAACTGAAGGTATCATGTTGTATATCCCTAACTTCTAGCTACAAGGTGCTGTTTACTTGCATGATTTTCAGAATAAGCGTTATTGATAATTTTGTCCAACAATCGATGTGAGAATGAAAAACGAATAAACTTAAATGTTATCTTATCTTTTTTTTTTTTTTTGATCGAAGTAGTAGGCGGAAAACCTACTAATTTACCAGTAAATTAGTGAACTTAAATGTTCCCGAATTAGTAAACTGAATAGAGTTAGGCAACTTTATTGAGTTCAATTAACCAGAAATGTTTCAAATAATAAGGTACTTCTTTCTCAGTAAATTATAACGAAGAAGAAGAATCATTTCTTGCATGAACATGAACACCTTAGTGTGAATTAAAATTTAATATTAAACTTGCTTTGAAGAGTCCCAGTTGATATCTCTTCTGGTAGGCTAGTTTCAGTTAGTAAAAACTGGGACTTGTACAATAATTTCTTCTTTGGTAATGGAAGTATTAAACCCCAATAGTTCTGGTTCACTAAATCACATCATGTACCTGTAGACAATACCAACAATTACAAAATAAAAATATCATATATCATTGCAATGTTAATTACTGTTGGTTTATAACCACTATCCGAAGACACTTTTCGAGAGTAGATGTTTCCGTATTGAGGGAAGTTCTAAGGTACTCACAGATTGTTCACTCGGGTACTCTCACAACTCTCATTTAGAACAAGTGGCGCTCTGCTCACTTCACCTGAGGATAGATTTATGGAGGAATTAAAACATAATTATTTAGATCGGAGAGGGAAGAGAGTATATGCTTAAAGGCATTTTTCTATTAACCTCTGAATCTTTATAGATAGTTTCTCTCTCTTATTTCATTCTACAGTACTATCCTCATATTTATAATAAAAGGATACAATGATTACAAAGTACAAAAAGTCCACAGTTGCAATACTAGCCTACTATAGCTCATTTAATGACACGGTACAAAAGTCTTTGCACCCATGTGCTTTCTCTGATTTTGGTGGCCTCTTGTCAGAGTTATATGCTTTTTGCGTCTATCACCTCAAGCTGTCTTCTCGAGTTGTGAGTAGCTTCAGGTTAATCTTCTTGAATCCTCATCTTCGACTTCTTGAGTGACTTCGGGTTGTTTTTCCCGAGTCCTCGTCTTCGGCATCCCGAGATCTTCTATCTCGGTATGCCACGGTATAAAAATCTTTGCACCCATGTGCTTTCTCTGATTTTGGTGGCCTCCTGTCAGAGTTATATGCTTTTTGCGTCTGTCACCTCAAGCTGTCTACTCGAGCTGTGAGTGGCGTTAATAATCCTGAATCCTCATCTTCGACTTCTTGAGTGACTTCGGGTTGTTTGTCCCGAGTCCTCGTCTTCGACATCCCGAGATCTTCTATCTCGGTATGCTCCCGAACTCCTCGGGTTTCACATCCTGAATTCTTCTTACTACCCGAGTTCATTTTATTACCCGAACAGTGTTCACTATCCGAATAGTATTTCGGGTTCCTATTGCTATCCTTCAGGTTTCGGGTCGGGTTCGAGACTTGGAGATTACAACTTTCAATATCCTTCCTTAAGCTCAAGTCTCGAATATTCATCATCCCGAGCATCTGCTTGCAATTCTCGAACAAAGGCTTCGGCAAAGCCTTGGTAAAGATGTCTACAGCTTGGTCATTGCTTTGCACATGAACTATTCGAACTTCACCATCCTTGATGTGTTCTCGAATAGAATGGAACCTAACATTAATATGCTTGCTCCTCTCGTGTTGACCCGGGTTCTCTGCCAATTCAATTGTCGACTTGTTATCTACCAGAATCTTAGTTGCTTCGTGCTGCGGGAGCTTCAGATCATGCAGCAAGTTTCTCAGCCAGAGAGCGTAACACACACAATGTGATGCTGCCACGTACTCGGCTTTACAGGTTGAGAGTGTGACAATGGGTTGCTTCTTTGACAACCATGTGAAGGTTGTGCCTCCCATGTAGAATGCGAAGCCCGAGGTGCTCTTGCGATCATCTATGTCCCCGCACCAATCGTTGTCCACATAACCTGAAAGTTTGAACTCGTTAGTTTTTGTATAAAATAACCCGAGATCTTCTGTCCCCTTGACATATCTCAGGATCCTCTTCACTACTTTCAAATAAGAGGACCTCGGATTCTTCATAAACCGACTTGCAACGCCGACTGCAAATGCAATATCCGACCGTGTGCAAGTTAAGTACCTCAAGCTATCGATTATGCTCCGATAGTTGTTGGCTTCAACTTCGTCTCCTCCCTCATACTTGGAGAGCTTTGCACCAAGTTCCATCGGTGTCACAACTTTCCATCCCGAACTTCTTCAAGATGTCTCTCGCATATGCACCTTGCGAGACAAAAGTACATGAATTAGCTTGTCTGATCTCAAGACCGAGAAAGTACCTCATCTTCCTGAGGTCTATCATCTCGAACTCGTTTTTCATCATCATTTTGAACTCTTCAGCTAGTCTTTGACCGTTTTCCATGAAGATCAGATCGTCCACGTATAGTGCGAAAATCAATAGTTTACCCTTTCGAAAGTTCACGTAGATAGCGTGTTCGAAAGGACACTGTCGAAAATCATTCTCCTTGAAGTACAAGTCAATCCTCATGTTTCAGGATCTCGGTGCTTGCTTCAATCCGTACAGTGCTTGCTTCAGCCTGACCATTTCATTCTCTTTTTCCGACTTCATGTACCTGAGAGGTTGTTCCACATACAACCCTTCTTCGAGTACTCCATTCAAGAATGCCGACTTCACGTCCATCTGATAGATCGGCCATTCGAACTGTGCTGCCTACGAAATAAGTAGTCGAATTGTCTCCATCCGAGCTACTGGTGCGAATACTTCATCGTAATTAATTTCGATCTTCTGCCGATAAACTTTTACCACCGGCCTCGCCTTGTATCTTTTGACTTCTCCTTGTGGGTTCATCTTTTTCTTGAATACCCTCTTCACTCCAATGGCTTTGTTCCCTTTGGGCAACTTCACCAAATCCCAAGTTTTTTTTTCAATCATCTTGATTTCATTGTCCATCGCTGCCTTTCATTTCTAATCGCGAACAACTTCTTCGAATGAGATTGTCTCGGCATCGGCTAACAAGCACACTAAGTGCATCTCTCTTGTAGTCTCGTACAAGTCCTGCAGGTTTCGGTATCTTGGGTTTGTTCGTTCAGGTTCTTCTGAACTACTCGAATTGGATTCTTCGTATGAACTACCCGAGATAGATGCTTCATCTACCTGAGTTGGGATCTCTACTCCTTCAATGTTCAGCTCTTCTTCTCACATATTCTACTAGTCCCAGCTAGCCTCTTCTTTTACTTCTACATCTCGACTTATCACGAGCTTGTTCTCGATCGGGTTGTAAAGTTTATAGGCCTTCGACTTCTCGTCAAAGCCTATGAACACAAGCTTCTGACTTTTGTCTTCGAGCTTCGTTCTCTTCTGGTCAGGTATGTGTGCGTATCCCACGCTACTGAATACTCTCAAATAGGTCACATTCGGCTTGTGCCCGCTCCATGGCTCCTGTGGGGTCTTATTCTCGAGGATTGCATGTGGACATCGGTTCTGGATGTACACGGCACACTGCACAGCTTCCGCCTAAAACTCCTTTGGCAAGTTTTTCGTCTTGAGCATAAAACGAACCATATCGAGGATAGTTTTATTCTTTCTCTCTGCAACTCCATTTTGTTGTGGAGTGTATGATGTTGTCAGATATCTCCTTATCCCGTATGCTTCACAGTAACCTTTGAACTGATTTGACATGTACATACCCACGGGTATTTTACATGACCCATGCCTGACCTGCCTTTCCGAAATTATGTACCCAGCCTGCTTTGCTTGATAGAATGGGTATCAAAATTGATGCCTGACCCACCCGCAGGAATTTTACCCAAACCTGCACCCGCTTGACCCATACCCGCTTGTGCTCATACACGTTCGTACCCACCCATACCCGCTCATGTCATTTTTTAGACAACATCAAAGTATCAAACATATTAATGTAAGTATACAACAACTTTGATATAGTATAATTTTGTACATGTAGCATGTTAATTATAGCATGAAATTCTTACATTTAAAAGAGCATCCAACAAATTACAAGTCAATACGACAAAAATGCATAGAGAATTCAACACACCAGAAAATTCACACAACTCAACTAAACATAAAATTCACCACTATTCTCTTGCAATGACCTGTAGAAAAAAATAGTAATAAGTTATCAATTGCAACTTTAAACTTTAGTTACCTAATCAATATATAATGAGGTAAATCAAGCTACACAGAGTTGTGAAAAAAAGAGTTAAGCCAAGCAAACAACTCTATAATCAATTTGTAAATGTTTCATTAATTTATTATCATTAAAGGTTTCAGCTACACATAGTCAAGTCAATAAAATGAAACAAAAATTAGAACAAAATGTGATAGAGATTCAGTTACCTAATTTTACTGTCAGAACAAACAACAAGATGATTAGAAACAACAAGTTGTTACAACAATGAAATAAGTTGTGTTTACCTGACTTACAATCTACTGCCTTACAAATTGATTGTTCTCAGGAGCTCTTGTAAATTTGAATAGACAGTGCTCTAAACTGTAATAAAATAAAATAAGTGCCATAAATGTTCGCAAGAAATTGAATAATACAGGTAACTAGAAAAAGTAAATGTTGAACAAATATTTTTTTATGTACTAAGTTTGGTTTAGAGGATGGAAAAAGCATCGATCATTAACATCCAACCAATTAAACTACCAACTGGAGAGGTCATGCTTGAGAGATGGGAAATAAACTTAATGGTAAACTTACTGATAGAAGTCAAATTACGAGTAATCTGATCAAAGTTGTTCTTAGTAGTTGTAACATTTCCATAAGGAGTCAAATCATTCAAGTAAGAAAAGTAGCGAAAAATAAAATAGCAACTCAACAATTGAAATAAAATTGCCCATGAAATGAGAGGTATCACATAAAATACTATACTAATTCTCTAACCAATCAGAATACTTGCTTGCACCCTTTTCAAACCACCTCTGCAATAGTTCCTCCCGTGACTTCACGAGCCCAAGAGAAAAGAAGATGAGATGGTAGGAGAAAAAGGTTCTAGAAAATTAAACAACCAACTGAAATAGCTAAAAACCAAAGTCATAATACGAGAGGTTAACTTACCGTAGAAGTACCAGCTTGTGCACACAAAAAATTTACCCTAAACTAGAGGTCATGCTTGAGAGAGAGATAGAGAGAGGGGGGTACCGAAGGGAAGGAAGGAGAATGTCACAAAGGCGCAAAGGCGTTGGACGGAGTGGCAGTCTCAAGGTACGAAGGTGGAGATCGATTGGAGCCTAGAGGCTTTTAGATCTGGTGGCACACAGTGACAGCTGACGAAGCAAAGAGCTCTGGCCTGGCGAAGAGGGGTGACGGGTGGTGGGTAGCATGGTGCCCTAATCGCGTAAGAGAGCCGCCGCTGAAGCAAGAGAGGGACAAGAGAGATCGAGAATGAGGTATGGAGCAGCGCGAGAGAGAGAGGGTTCAAGAATTTGGCGATTAAACCTAGAACATAGGGCTGTGATTAATATTAAAGCTATATCGAATGGTTGATATGAACCCATTAGGTTACCTGCGGGTATTGAGTTAAACCCCCCGTGCCTGTCCTGACCCTAGGTTTTGCCTGACCTGACTAAAGTCAGACCTGTTTTTGGATCAGGCATACTGGGTAAGGCCGTGGGTAAGGCAGGTATGAGCAGGCTAATGGGTATATGGGTTTTATTGCCATCTCTATTTATAGTAAAATTTCAATATGAAGATTACATCGAACAATTTGGATTGACCACTTGAATTTTAAAATTTAAAATTTGAGCGTGATGTCAAAAATAATCTTGGTTTCGTAATGCACCATAGCATATATATATATATATATATATATTGTAACTAATAACAACTTTAGTTAGAACAAACTAATTTTCAATAGTTAAATATACATATATATAATATTTATTGACTTTATATAACTTTTTTAGGAATTAATAATATTTGCAAATTGCTAATTAAATATCTTTATGTCAAATTGGCATGAACCATCATCAACTTAAATTTAGCAATTTATTATTTTCTTTTTAGTAATTTCTAAATATGTTTCTGTCAAACAAACACCAACTAGGATAGATTTAAAATTTAACAATTTATCCTTATCTTTATTAGCATTAACTACTAATTATATATAATAATCAAATTTTATAACTACTTAGGTTAATTTGTAGTATTATTTACTTTATATTTTTTTAGTATTTACTAAATACATATATACTAAATTTAAACTGGATTAGAATCTTTTTAAAATTTTGCATCTTTATATTTTCTTTATTAGCACTAAATACTAATTATAGATAATAGCTATATTTAATAATTATGATATTTATTGTATCTTTTATCTTTCAAGTAATCATAATAATTATTATAATATAAATTTTCTAAATTATAATCAATTACAGTTACTCCTAAAAGACATAACTGATAATAATCTTGGATTTACTAATCAGGATAAAATTGAAATAATTAAATTTGGAAATTCTTATAAAATATGGATGAAAATCCATATCTTTGCGACTGCAATTTTTTTTGTGCGTAGCAATAATTCTCTGTCAATTTAATTGTTTATGTTTAGTTTTGCACAACAGTTTACAAGCCATAATAAAATCCTTGCGGGCCGCAAACTATTTCATGTTGCAACTGTTGTTGGCTGCAAATTGTTCTTGTGGATCGCTAGAATCACCTGTCAGTTCAAACTAAGAAGGTTTGCGGGTTGTAAGCTTTTTTTGCGGTCAAACAATACCAAAAAAATTCTAGATTCAAATTTAAACCTTAATTGCTGTATAATTTTCAAATTTTGACTTTATTTGCAAATTTAATTATTTAGAAACATTAATAGACTAAGATCTTGATTAATATTATTTTTAAAATCGCATAAAAGGCGAGGAATTCGATAAAACTCGAGATTCTAATCCAAAAATGCCCAAAATAATTAAAGCAAATACAAAAATGAAAAATCATTTTGCAATAATTAAAATTGGATACAATTGTAGGAAAACAATTGAACTTTAAATCCTAGATTATTATTATACCCTAAATCTCACACAAACCTGGCTCTAATACCACTTGTTGGTGCAATTTCAATTAGATAAAGTCAAAATCGAAATCATAATTAAGCAGTTACATTTATTTATGTGTAAGACTTAAGCCATTAAAATAAATAGCGAAAACTTACTTTTCATCTTCTGGAAGTCCTTGTAAATGGAAGAAGTATGTGCCTTGCTGCAATTATTTCCTTGTCCCTTGAGTTTTTCGTTGGCGGGTCATTCCAAGAGAATATAAGTGCTCTATTCTTCTCACATAACTCATGAATGAAGTTCGGAAACTCGTCTTTAATGGAGAGAGCAAGAGAGCGAGCTAACGTGAAGTGCATGCACACCTAACACACACCCGTATCTTTAGAAGACTCAACGCTTAAATACTAGTGTTAACGTATCTTGGAGAGATTTCATAATTCACAACAAATATTCTAGAAAATATTTGATGCCAATATTCTCTCCAAATCATTTCCAAATTATGTGTACAACTGCTCATAACGTGTACACAAAATATAGTATGATTTTCATAGCAAGTCATAGCAAGTAAAGAAAGAATCATCCAAACGAAGGCAACAATTCTATCCTCTCGGAATACGAAAGGATCTGTTCCTTGACATGTTTTTGTTTGGGTTTCTTAATTGAAAATTAATTAAATTAGCTTAAACAATATATCAAATTATTTATCTTAACATGTAGCATTAGGTTAAATTAACTATAATTGGTTCATCAATAATTATAATTATTTGCTTTAATTTTATATGTATTCGTATTCAAAATTTTAGCGAAATGCGTATTATGTAACTCCTTAATTACTCACATTTATATGGCACATCTTATATTATTCAACATAATATTAGCAACAATACTTGATATATTTAATAATGTAATACTTAGTTCAAAACTTTATTTATTGGAGTTGACGTCTCAATTCTAACAATCACAACTCTTCTTTTTTTCCGGACTTGGAACCAAAACATAACTAATAAAAACATACAAATTAATGCTTAAATTTTCTGTAAGGGGAAATATTTTCCAAATCATTTCCGTTTAAAAAAAATGTTCCTGTATTGTACTCCAAACCTCCTTTTTATATGTGTAAAAACTAAAAGTACAATGGTTGAGGCTTGAGAGAGATGATTAATAAAATATTTTTGCAACTTTATGCAGTTGATTTTATTCCACCTCCTTCCGACATCAATCCGAGCAAAAACTATCGAAAGTGAGCTCATTTTGGCAGGCTATGGCTACTTCAATATCTTCAAAAGACTACTGGTAGACGTAACATTTTCCTCAGAACTGCTAATGAGGAGTCAGGAACGCTTCTCAGATATCAGCACAAATGATGCTCTTAAATTGGTAGCAATAGAGCTCTCATTCCTGTACGATATCCTGCATACAAAGGCAGTGCACGTCCACTGCATTTCAGGCCGTGTTTTGCGCTGCTCCTCTCTGATCTCCATCATAGCAGCGCTCATCGTATTTCATCATCTGGACTTGAAAAAGTATGCTACTATAGACATTACCATAACCTACATCCTATTCGGTGCTGGCCTCAGCCTCGAAGCCATCGCCACAGTGCTGCTTGTATTTTCAGATTGGACAGTAGTATCGCTCAGGATTCAATGCTGCAAGTTTTTTGCACATGCTATAACTGCGACGGTGAAATGTATCTTGAGGAATGAAAAAACCACGGTGGTCAAGCAAAATTGGGCAGTACAATCTCATAAGTCTCTGCCTGAGAGATAGGGACACTGCAGTAACATCGATCATGAGAGCACTACAGTTAAAACATAAATGGGATAACATGTTTGAGACCAAGTTAGTTAACTTGCTGGAGTTGTTGAAGGATATTATGTTCATAGCGGCAAAAAGGAGAGCGCAAAACGTGCATATATACAATGTTTTAGTAGAGGCCAGAACATACAGGGGAATTAAAGCATTGGAACGTGGTGGCCAGCAGGAGAATCTGGAGTGGAGCATGAGAAGAGAATTTGATGAGTGTATTATCTTGTGGCATGTTGCCACAGATTTATGCTTTCATCTTCATGAAGACACCTCCGACCCATCTAACGGGAATGAGTCTCAGCGCGAAGTGAGCTGGAGGTTGTCTAACTACATGGTTTATCTCCTAACCCAGCAGCCTTCAATGATGCAACTTGGATACGGTAAAACCCGATTTGAGGCCACATGTGATGTAGTCAAGGGAATATTTAAGGGTAAGGGAAAGCTTAAAGACAAGGCAGCACGCGATTTGCTTTGCCCGTCTGGTGGTTACTGTAGTGAGGGGGGTGTATCAGTATTGTCTGACGGCTGCCGACTCTCACAAGAGTTGAAGGACCTTGATCAAAAATTAAAATGGCAGTTGATTAGTGAAATCTGGATGGAGATGCTGGGATATGCCGCAATTCATTGTGATTCGTACCAGCACGCCAAAGCTCTTAGCAGGGGTGGGGAATTACTCACTCATTTCTGGTTGCTGATGGCTCAACTGGGAGTCGTCGAAGAGCACAAAATGCAGCAATTCGAACCTAAAAACATATCCATATAAATGTTTATGAACTAATTGTATGTTCTCTCTTATGTGAATTTCCAGCTATTTTTTTTTACTAAAAGTGGGGAGCCCAGCTGTTTCATTGAAACAGATCCAAGTACAATAAAAAACCTAAAGCACAAACCATTACATTAGCAAGCTAATGCAAAGGTTGCACCAATGTTCATAAAAAAAAACGAAAATTACTATCATATTACAAATCATGATTATCTTATTGAAATTTAATATTTTTATGATAATTAATTGTTTAATGTTTCAAGAGTCATGTTGGAATGTGCAATACATGCACATGATAATTGTAGTATTCTATATTAATTAATAAGTAGTATTTTTAAGAGATGTAATAGAAAATTGTGTTATGATTAATGACATTAAGTCATAGAACATCTAAGGAGTATCTTATAGCCTATAAATAGAGATGTCATTTGTAATGTTGAGCAAGAAACAAAGTTGTATTGTGTAGTTGTGATATAGAAGAAATATTTTCTGCTACTTCTTCTTTCTTTATTTTTCACTAAAATATTATAACAAAGGCCATAGGCCAACATAAATAGTATTAGAGCGTCGGTTGTTAAGAGAGATCGATCGTGGTGAAGAAAAAAAGAAGAAAAAGGAGAGAAGAAAAGAAAAAATATATGTAGTGAGTTTTGGTGTTTATTTTTAAAAGAAGTTAAGTGCTATGTTGTTTTTAATTTGGTTTAATATATAAGTTTTTTTTTATTGTTAAAAAAAGGAGTTAAAACATGAGTGAAAAAAATAGAATCTCCTATTTCGATTTGTATGAGAAAAGAAAATGTCCGGTTAATGAAATAATATAGTGGGTTGAGCTTTGATGAAAAAAAGAGAAGAGGAAAAGAAAGAAAGTTATTTTTGTGGTGTTTTTTTTTTTAAAAAAAGTAGTTTTTGAAGATGTTGTGAAACAAAATGAGAATTATTTATTGATGATTACTTATAATAAATGTTGGGTGTATATTTTGAGTGATGTTGATGTTAAAAGAGGTGAAAGGAAAAAAATTGGCAATGATGAGAGAAATATATCAAGCAGCGGGTGTTACAAAAGTGTGGTGAAGTTTTTATTAATGGTCTTGAAAGTGTATCGGTAAGTGAAACCGATGTGAGAAGCCTCTGAGTATCGAAAATTTTATAACAAAAAAAGTCAAATTACCAGAATAGTGAAAATCTTTGTGATGACCTGGTTAGAAACTGAGTCCCCGAAACAGAAATTACATTCCTAGACGAAAACTGAGATTTCGTTCTCATTCTATTCCAGAACCCGTTCTCCCTTTCTCCACTTCTTTTACTTTATTTTTGTCTTGCTCCTCTTATCTTACTTCCTTTTTCCACGCTTCGACAGAAACGCAGATTCTGTCCTGATTAGTTTGGAGATTTCGCTGTGATTTTGGTTATTCCGATGATTTGACATTTTATTTTGGTTATTCTTAACTGAATTTTGAATGGGTGATGCTAACAGTTCCTTAACTGTACCGCTCTCGCGCTCCTTCGCTAGAAGACAAAAACAATTAATGCTCGCTCTGTTCGCTTTTCTGTATGTTTTTATATTTAAATCTAAAGTCTTTATATTTAAATTTACAACAAAAGTGTTATGTCCGTATTGTCGCTTTCAAGTCTTTATATTACTGTAAGTTTTTATTTCTTGCTGTAAGTTTTTAAATTATAAATTTTGTAGTCATTTTTTAGCAAATTTATATAAAGACTTGCATGCCTATTCTTCTGACATCAAATTAAACCCATCATACATATTTAAACAGTATTTCAATAATATCCACACTATTATTTCCCTCTTTTCTTTTCTTTTCTTTTCTTATTACAGACACAACCTTATCCCTCCACTGAAAATGAACAATGCTTCTAAACACAGTAAACATCACTAACAAAGTTATGATACGGATCAAATTTTACAAATTAAACCCTCCAACTCTAAGATATTTTAAGTCACAAGGTTGATTCCTGTTATGATAAGGGAGTCTGCCAGGACTTGGTTTGCTGCCTCGGATGGGTGTACACTATCCCAAAACACATAGCCTGTTGCATTCGCGCAGGTTCCGATTGATTTTGGATTGCAAAGCAGTGACGTTGTCTCGACTGTTCCCGTACCGCAGCAGCCTTTCCGTGCCTCGAAGAAACCTAGTTTTACACATGTGATTAGAAGACTAGATATCGTTGTATATAGGTGCCATTGTATTTTCATTTGCTTTCTTTTATTTTTGTAAATATTTTTTTCTAATCAATGAAATTAGTAGGCTTTCCGGCTACTGCTTCAAAAAAAAACTTCTGATGATATTCTGTAATTTTAATTTCTGCAATTCTGCAACTTAGGAGGGCTTAAATTGAAAATTGGGTGTTGGCCTTCACAACTCACAAGTATCTACTTCCTTACATCTGTATCTTTTTTAATTTACTCCTTTATTTCTGAATATATTTTCTCAATCCTTATTGAATACATTTGGGCCAATATATTGTGTAGATTCTATATATAATCAACTTGTTCTTGTAAGTACTTCATAACTTAACAATGTGTGATTTCTGATAAATTCTGTAGGGAACCGAGCTCTTTTATATAATATTATAGGGAACCTAGCTTATGAAGCTGATTATAATCTCATTATGAACAAAAGCTGCATGTACCTTGTTTTTCAGGGCTTGAAACAAGATCATAGAGGGGCTGATAGATATCAAGAACTGCTATTTTAAGATCTGGGTATTGCTTTGTAAAGGTGTTTACAGAGTTATTCAACTTCTTGTTGAAATTCTTCGCATCTTCGTTGAGTCTTGTGACACAGCCGTTGCTTCCATGACCGAAAAGTGTGATTGCTGCTGGTAGACAACCGAAAGGCGGCAGTGAAGTCACCCCTATTCTTCGAGCCCCAAATCCATACAAGTCCTGAAAGAGGATTAATGCACAGAAAAAAAAGATAATTAGATGGTCTGACAATATCAGTTTGAATAATTATACAACTATGTATTATATGTTCGGGATCTATTACTAAATTTGAAATTTGAACAGGAAACATATATCAAGAACCTTGACAAAGTTGTTGAATATGCCGATGAGTAGGTTAGCAAAGTCGTCAGGAGACTGAAATTTGTTGAGGTAAGGATTGATGTAGTAATTCTGCACGAAGTCACTGGCGCCAGTGCTCAGTACGTACAGTGAACCTGTGAGTATATCATGCGCCTTTGAAGAACCGACGATCTTTGCCAGTTTGGACCGGTACTCCTTATAGTACTCTAGTTGTTGTGACAATGGGATAGCATGCTGTACCGAACATACAAATTTTGTATTGTATATTTGTATTAATTATCAGTTGAAATTATTGAAAAGAAGAAGCACAGCACAGAGCTTTTATTTTTTATTTGTTGCGTTTCATAAGTTATTTAAAGTTGAGGCCTTTTTAGAGGTAAAATGGACCAGTACTAAATGGTTTTTTTGAGCCAGAAGCACAATAAACTTATTTGGGTCTCAGTGTACACAGAAATACAGTTTCTGGAAATGAGGAAATTGGGGGCCACCTGAGCACTAAGTTGTACTTGAAAATCATTAATTGATGCTCCAACGGTTTACTTTCATAATTGCTAAATCAATCTTGTTTTATTTTATTATATTAGTTCCGAAAAATTATAATTTTATATAATGTTTAATTTACCTCTGCAACGGTGGTGTTTACATCCTCCCGAAAAAGTAAAATAATTATAATAGTAAATATTCATCTGTCTGCTTTAAGGCAAATTGTTTTCAATATGTTTTGGTAGATGGTGACAATATTATTATTGTTTAATTTCATAATTTCATTGTTTTCATGTTTTCTATAAATTAAAACAAATAAAGAGGAAGAAAATATTTGTGTTCACAAACCAGCTAGGGAAGATTGATGCACTTACATACAAATAAGCAGTTTCGTCGTAATAACCAGATGCGGCAGATGCGAAGTTGGCTCCGATAAGATGGTTCTTTCCTGTTGCTTGAGGGCTCAAGTAGGCTGGTGCATATGTTGTAAACCCTAGTGTTTCAGCTGAGAAAAGAAAAAAAAAAAGAGTTACATTTTTTTCTCAACAAGTAATGCAGGACTAGCTTGAAACTAAAGAAAGCAAGATGATCGATCTCCTCTTTCACTTGAAAATAAGAAAACAAGTACTAAAAAAATTTTATGTTACTATGCCAACCAGTAATGTCAGTAGCTAGACGCCCGTTACAGAACCGACCAGTTGGGACTTTGTTCTTGAAGTCCCTTCCATAAGGAGGGAAGTCGGCCTTGAAAATCGTGGTCAGATAGTCGTTGTTTCCTACATCCACTGTCGAGTCGCCGAAAGTTATGATAGCAGGAACAAGAGGCTGAGCATTTCCTGCAACTATAATTCCTAACAAAATGAGGATTAAATAGGAACTAGTTCCTTCCATTGTGTTATGTTCTTTTGCTCTTTGCTAATTTGTAGTAACAAGGGCTGAAGGAAAGGATGATATAAAGCTACGGAGAGTATATGCTATTTATATGCATGCAGATAATAAGGAAAGCACCTTAACTAAAAGGCGTTTTGGGTGAAACCCATTATGCGGCATTAAATGGTCGATGTGAATTATTATGATTTCTCAGGATGACAAGGTGGCATACTGGCATGGCACTGCAGGTACTGATGTGCTAGCATTGCACAAACATTTCAATGCATGCTCATACATTGTGTACTGGTATATTAAAACTGTAACATGTTAGATCTTTTTTCTTCTCCTTGCCCCCTTGTTTTGAATGTATTCCTACAATTATGTAGTTAGGTGCTGATTTTAGTGAAGTGCTTATTAACAGTATTGCATAATATTTTATTCAATAAAAACAGTATTACATAATAAACAATTAATGTTGCTGGGGATATTAAGTCAAAAAAAAAATGTTAGATACAATGTGCATAATTTGTTGTCGCCTTTGCAAAGTAACTATGGCTTCTAGAGCTACAGTCCTACAACAACTAAAAGGAGGCTAATTAATGTGTTAGATATCAAAGGGGGAGAAATTGGGTAGTTGGTGACTCGGTGGATATATAGAAAGGCAATGTGAATATGAGATGATGTGCTCCGGATTCTACATGAAGGTATGTATGTGTAGCACATGTTAATGCCAAAAAAAAAATACAATCTCAGTTTTTTTATTCGACATAATTATATAATTCATGAATATTTTTTCTTGTAATTCATATGCATATATATTGGAAGTCATAAATTTTAAGTAATTAAGAAAACAAACTCTGTGAATCATTTAAAAAATCATACAATATACGGATAATTTAGAAAAATAAAAAAATATTGGAATTTTATCTGTTAATTGTCTAATTATTCAATTTCGGAAAAAAATTGTCTAGTTTATCTATATAATCATCAACAACACTACATACTTTTGTCCCAAACTTATCTATACTAGTAATCATACTCGTGCATAACAACGGAAGAAAATAATGTAGTAGAAAACAAAATTTATTGTCCAATATATGGAGCAAATTATGTAGAGGAGAAATTTATTGTCCATATTTTTTATGTCACGTCAATGTCTATAAAACTAAATTTTAATTAAATATTTTTATATCTTTAATTATTAAAACCAACTGATTGCATATTTCACAAAATACCATACTGTCTGTTTAAATTAAAAAAAAATATTACAACACTTCAATTTTATTTAAATAATCATCAAGGACCACAAAATCAACTATCCAAAGTGCCTGTGGCACAACAAAATATGGCATTTGATCACTTCACAATTATGTATTAGTGATCATCACCAAAAATTGGAAAGGATGGCATGGCCCTGTTTGGCTGTTTGCATGAATCCACATTCCTGAATACTCCAAAGAAATGGACAGCAGGCTCTTTTAAATTCTCACCGTTGCTACAGCGTCGTTACTCCGTTCGCACAGCAACTGCTACAGTACCAACACACAAAAACTATCCATTTCTGTTTTGAAAATAACTGACCATTTCAAGAAATACGAATTATGTTTGCATAGTATTGAAGCAAGCCCCAATTGGTGCAGTCAATCTACTAGATACCAAATCCACATCTCCTGAAATATTCCAAAGAAATGGGCAGCGAATTCTCTGAATTCTCACCGTTGCTACAGCGTTGTTATTATGTCCGTACAGTAATTACTACAGTATCAATACACAAAAATTATTTATTTTTGCATTAAAAATAACTGCTAATTTCAGAGAATACGGATTTCTAGATACCGCCATTATTGCAGTGCAATATACATATAAATAGTTAGATCTTGTTGAGTGGGCCTTGGTATGGCAGTTCAATTCAATGATAACTTAATAGTTATCATTGGTTGGAGTAATACTATAAAAAGTTACCCCGCATGCAAATATTTATTTGTATCATTGCATGACGCAGCTAAGATATATATTAGTTACCAAAATCGAACATAAGGCATTAAAGTGAATTTTGATGATTCTGTATGTGGTGATGAAGTTGCTGATTAAAGGAAATGCTTGTTATAAATTAATTTCCAATTACTAATAATGTCGTTATTATAAATCCAGTATATTAGCCAGAATGTAGCAGTGGTCCTGTAATGTAATTAGGATAATATTTTGTAGATATCACATTTGATATCAATTATCGGTATCCGTGTTATTATGCACATTTAGTTGATTTATCATGCACATTATTTGAGTTATTATGTATTTATTTCATATTATTTTTACATTGAAAAAATATTATGCATGTTAATAAAATAATACATAATAACTCAAATAGCATGCATAACTATTTCAGTACAAAAAAATAACATGCATAATAACTCAACTAAATGTGTATAATAACATCGGTGTCGATAGTCGGTATCAATATTATTTTCAACTTATTAACTCCATGTAATTAATAAGGTTTTAATATTGTACATTGGGATAGAACATTTTCGAAAGAAAGGATACACATTTTCGAAAGAAAGGATGCACATTGAAAACTAAGAAATTTTTATTTAAATTCCCTTTTATCTTGTATTGTATGAAACAAACA
Source organism: Eleocharis quinqueflora (assembly GCA_964058865.1). Classification (NCBI taxonomy): domain Eukaryota; kingdom Viridiplantae; phylum Streptophyta; class Magnoliopsida; order Poales; family Cyperaceae; genus Eleocharis; species Eleocharis quinqueflora. The sequence goes on along the minus strand of CAXKVX010002085.1, from coordinate 77,395 downwards.
AACGATTATGTACCATAACCATGGTCTATGGCCATTTTTTTTCCCAAAGAGAATAAATAAAAGAACACCGACAGATACACTAACTCCGTGCCAAAGAGAGAAAATTAGTAAATGTAAAATTAATTGATGTTAGAAAAAAAAAAAACAATTCCAAATTGCAATTAATAGACCAGCCAGAGTACTAGACCATGATAACAAATTAAGTACCACTGTGTCAGAGAGTTAAACATTAAATTTCTGCAGGAAAAAAAATAGTTTATTTGTGTGAATGTATTGACTTTATCAGTATAGTAATTATTAGCACATGTTTTGTTTGAGAGGCTCAAGAGTTTCTTGGAGGAATTAATGTTTTCATGTTCTTAGTTCCATATCATTATTTAGTTTTTTTTCTTTTTTGGTGAGAAAAATAATAGATTAGTTTTTTTAATTCAAATTATTACAAATGCCAATTTTTTAGGAAATAAGTCTATGTAAATTAGAAAAAATGTGCATTAACAAATTGAAATGTAGAGTTATATTGTTAATGAGTTATATAATAGAGTTATATTAATTTAAATTAAAAAAATTAAATCCAAATATATTTTTTTACTTTATTAATAAGTTTGAAAATTAATGAGAGATGGAAGATTTTTTTTAGAAAACAAGCGGACTTGTAGAACTGTATAATTTTGCTATCATGAGATACTATGAATTTTTTAAGGAGGAGTAATATAATGCCTCTATTTTTGTGTGCATTTATAGTGCCTTTAAATCTATACCATTCATTAAAATTAATGAATGATCTAAATCTAATTGCATAAAAAAGTGTGCATGATGAATGATGTGAATTTTAGAGGCACAATGAAGACACACAAAAGTTGAGGCATTATATTTCTCCTCTTTTTTAAGTGAAGATACAAAATTTATCCAAACAGTGAAGAATTTTGGATACAAGCACTAAGGTACATTGCAAAAAAAATGAAGGAAAAACTTTTAATTTTGAGTACATTTGTCACGAAAGAAAAGAAAATAAGGAAAAAACTTAAAATTTCTTCCAGTTGCTACTGCGAGTCTAGCATCTTTATTAAAGAAAAATACTATGGATACGCATACTGCATACACAATGCAAAGAAGGTACCAATTTAATAAGTGATGGCGATACCACTTTCTTATTCCGGAATAGTAATGGAGACACTTTGGGTGTGTTTGGTTCATTGTGGTTAGTGCTATTTAGTGAATAGCATTACTATTTTGGAATAATAAGCATCCAAACACAAAATGACTATTTATGAATAGCACACTAATCTCACTAATTAGCTAACCCAACAAAATAGATGAGTTAGCATAAATAGCAATTTTGATGGCAAATGGAGGAGAGAGAAATTATTTTAAAAACAACACTTTCTTTGTTTTATTATTATTATTATTATTATTATTATCATTATGATTATTATTATTATTATTATTATTATTATTATTATTATTATTATCATTATTATTATTTTCATCATCATTATTATTATCATTATTATTATTATTATCATTACTATTATTATTATTATTATTAGTATTATTGTAATTGTCATTATTATTTTATTATTATTACTGTAATTGTCATTATTATTATTATTATTGTGTTGTTGTTGTTGTTATTATTATTATTATTATTATTATTATTATAATTTTTATTTTATTAGTATTATTGTAATTTTCATTATTATTTTATTATTATTATTGTTGCTATTGTTATAACTGTAATTATTTTATTATTATTATTATTATTATTATTGTTACTATTATCATTATCATTATTGTTATTATTAATATTGTAATTATCATTATTTTATTATTATTATAATTGTCATTATTATTATATTTTATTATTATTGTAATTGTCATTATTTTATTATTATTGTTGCTATTGTTATTATTATTATTATTGTTATTATCATAATTTTATTATTATTATTATTATTATTATTATTATTATTATTATTATTATTATTATTATTATTATTATTATTATTATTACTTTTCCATCATTATTATTTTCATTTTATTATATTATTTACTTTAATATTTTGTATTATTGTCATTGTGTTATTATTATATTATTATCATTTTATTAGTATCGTATTATTATTATATTATTATTATTTGTCAAAAAACTAGAATAATTTATTATTTTACTAATTCTCACAATCACTACTCTAAATGTGTAATCCAAACAACATTTTCACTAATCTAGATAGCACTATTTTTGCACTAACCTAGACAGCAAAAAGTAACCACTATTTCAACCACTAATCTAGATAACACTATTTTTGCACTAACCATGACATGATCCAAACGCACCCTTTATAGTTAGCCAACATCACAAGCTGTTAGATTATGACCATTATCTGATTTTTGTGCCTCAAATGATACCCAATTAATTGTTCTTAGATTTGTTACATTAGAGACAATATAAAGACTAAAGAAGCATCGATTGAGTACAGCTGTACAGGAAAACTGTTGCGTTTCCTCTTGCTCCAATCATACTTCCATAAATCTATGACAAATTAACAAAACAAAACAAAAAAAGAAACAAACAAAAATGGGAGCGGATATATATTACTAATATTATATCGACTATCGATATTGATGTTATTATGCATGTTATTTTTTATACTAAAATAATTATGCATGTTATTTTTTGTACTGAAATAGTTATGCCTGATATTTTAGTTATTATCAAGCTTCTAAATAGCGTCGATATAGCACCGATATAGCAGAAATTTTAGCTTGGGCGCAAGATATTTCTTAAACAACACCGATATAGCGGTGATATAGCGAATATAACGGTAAGATTTTTAAATGTTGATTGTTTTGACTTTTGAAATAAACATGTTTTTTTTTGTCAATTTCTCGTGGCAGTTATTATGCTCTTGTGCATCAATGCATTGTATTTGACAGTTATTGATACTAACGTAAGTTATATTAGTAATTTTAACCGCTATATCGTCGCTATACCGCTAAACGCTAAATGACTCCTGCACCGCTATCCGCTATTTAAAACCTTAGTTATTATGCATATTATTTTGTTAATATGCATAATAATTTTTTTAGTACAAAAATAACATGAAATAACAACTCAAATAATGTGCATAGTAACTCAACTAAATGTGCATAATAACGTCGATATCGATAGTCGGTATCAAAATTATCATGCATAATAACTCAAATAATGTGCATAGTAATTCAACTAAACGTGCAAAAAAATCAACGTCTTGCGCGTTTTACTAAACGTAAACGCAAATGCAAAGAAATTTTCTTAAATGTGATGTAAGACACAACAACAAACTCTTACGCTCGTAAAACATAACGTAAGAAGTAAGAGAATATTTGTGTTATCGTTTCATAGGTTTGATAGTCCTAGTTGTTAATCGTGAATTCATATTCCATGGAGTACTCCGTATTACGAAATAGCAATCCAATGCTTCATATAATTTCGAGATTCGCACGCACAAATCTCAAAGTTGCGTAAACCATTCGATTGATATTCCGTAATACGAAGTATTTCGTGAGATGTGAATTCGTGAATCGTTGGAGGAACAACTTTAAAGAATGGGCTCGCGGGTGAAATGGACCGAGACAACAACTCAACTAATGGGCCTATTCAGGAAATTAAGCTGTCTCTAGACAATGAAGCAATGACAAGTGGGCCTCTATTGTCAGATGAGGAGTGTCCAGTAGATGGAAATGAAGACAAAGAAAGCTAGACCGTTACAAGCTTCTATCGAGTCGTTGGATGTCAGAATAGAGCATACTACTGGATCTATCTATTCTTTTTATTGTTTTGTCGTTTAGTAAAATGTAAATGTCTCATATATATATATATATATATAAATATAAAGGCAAGTATCATTTTCTTTAGCATGAAAGAGAATTACATCAGTTTATCAATTTCATCTTTTAGTTGTAACTTTATGTTGCTCGATTAAGAACTTCAGTAAAATTCTTATTAAAATTCCATTTCTATTGTGTTCTCTCAATCAGTAGCTTAATTTTCAGTAATTGATCAATTTAGATCATTACACCAAATGCAACTTGCACGCTGGTCAATCGGCGTCAAGGCGGCAAGTCTTTTCAGTACCCAATTCCCTCTGCCTCTTCCTAAATCCTAAACTTCACCACTCTTCCGAGCAATGAAATAGAGAGGTTATTAGAGATTATGCTATGGAAGATAACAACTTTAACATCATATTATTTTGGGCTGAAGGGTACCTACAAGCTAGTCCCGACCATTCTAGAATTCATGACTTTTTTTTTTTTTGAGGAAAGTAGGCGTAGCCTACTTAATATATTTCATTAAAATTATTGTTTATATGTACATGATTTGTTACAAATTGGAAAAGAGAAAAGGAGTAGAAGAGGGTAGTATTTACAACATTATCCTATGAACTATTTGGTAACCAATTGCACACAATACCGAGTTGGGTGTAATGGGTTCTGTCCATCCAATTCGCGAGGTCATAGATCATTTGGAAGGCGATCGAGCTGGTCGAACGCGATGTGTTTTTGAAGATCCGCTAGTTCCTCTCCTTCCAAATGGCCCAAAGAGTCGCATGTATTTATCACCGGTTTCTACTGACCGGTGATAAGTGATTTTTTATCGGTTTTCTCTAGCGTCCGGTAATAAAGGAGCGGGACTAAAGCCCTTTTCTATTGTAGTGTGTCATCACGTAGGATGTTCACTTGAGGAGACACCTTGCTCCAGATTCTCCCTTGAAAGGGGCAGCAAAGGAATAAATGAGTTGTTGTTTCGAGGATTTTGGAGTTGCAGAGCGTACATGTAGCGTCACATTGGATACCCTTACGTAGTAAATTTTGTGGCGTTGAGAGTCTGTCCATGAGAAAGAGTCCGTGTAAAGATTTTCGCCTTGAGCGGTGCTCTAGCCTGCCATATTAGGCCTGCCGCGACTGATCGCCCCCCTAGGTTGATAAGAGCCTTGTAAGCGGTGCGTGCAAAGTATCTCCCCGAAGGGGTCCATTTCCATTGTATGGTGTATCTTCTAGTTGGTGTGTGTTAGTTCTAAAGAAGTGTATGAGGATGAAGATATCCGTGATTCATGACTTTGTTTATAGATATGTTACTTTGTTGCTTATTGTTGAATGATAAAAGATCATTTCGGTTTCTATTTGCCGAATTACATTGTTTGTGCGCTTCATTGTGAATTTTTTGAAGTAAGATTGTAATGGTTCACTAAAATTTAAAATTTAATTGGAATTGATGAAATTAAGGATGGGCTGCACTCGTCAGCATTGATGATTTAGCTAGAAGTAGTGTTGCTTTGCGCAAATATCCTCCAATTTTGTCCTTTTGCAATTACACCCTTATATGATGTGGGAATTGGCCAATTGGGATATCTATTTCTTTTTTGTAAAAAAAAAAAAACGGGAAGAACTTCAATTGTCAACCGTAACCCTGTTAATAAGAAAAATCTTTTTTGTTCTAGACATGGACTTATGTAGTGGTTTTATAAACAGGGGCGGATTTATTCAGGTCCAAGGTGGGTCAGCTGACTCACTCTGGATTTTTCAATATAGTGAGAAGTAGTATTGAGCCTTCTGTTTTGACCCACCCTAAAATAAATTTCTGAACCACGCTGAATTAAAATGGGCTCATGGCTAATGGGCTTTGAGATTTTAGAAGCAACAGCAAAAAAAAAGGAACCCAGCGCAGCCTGGCTTGAGGCTGTGACTCACGCGAGTACACGACAGGAACAAAATATTTCCTTTTCCAGTTTCCACCCCTTCTCAAGGTAGCCGACAAAGCCACTGAGCCAAGCAAATCTAGGGTTTTGCAGACACAGAGCAGATCTCGCGGCTCGCCTACGTCGACGCTCGCGGCTCGCCGCTGACTGACTGACTCGACCTCGCCACCAGTTGCCTCGCCTGTCTGTCGCCATTCCTCTCCTCTATCAGAGTGCCAGTGCGTTGCGCCGCTCGTAGCCTGAGACGCTGACGATGCCGCCTGTCTGCCGACTGCTGCTCGCCTACGACCTACGCCACTGCCCTAAAAGTGTCAGTAAGTCTTTTAATGACTTAATTTCAAATTTTTAATCTGTTTAGAGTTTAGATTAGCTGTTTACTTTTGTTTTGTTTTCAGTCCTTTTTATAATCTGATTAGAATTTTGAAGATTTTTATACTACAAATCTAACTCGGTGTACTGTGTTCAAAATCTGGCAATGTGCAATTCAATTTCAACAAAATACCCCATTGATCTGAATTGATAAGCCGCAAATTTACATTATTCTATTTGACAAAATCATAATTTACTTAATTAAGAAATTAAATTTCGAATATGGATTTATCAAGAAAAAATGAACAAGGTTTGGCCTTATATGGGCATATCGTTTTATTATATCAAATATCTTTATCAAAGCCCAACTACCCAAGTGCCAAAAACCCTAGATTGAAATTAGATAGAAATTAGATAGTAAGATGTGAGCAACTGAGTATAGATTGAAATTAGATTGAATCATTCAATGAATTTTTTTATGTCAAGTTGTAATTTGTAAGAATGCAACGATTTTTTCAGAAGATTCCGAAAACTCGTGTTGATTCATCTTCAAGTTCTACTCCTCGTGAGGTTAGTAGTGGCGAACAAGATCCTCCTTTGGATCCTGCTCTAAGGCCACCAATATCTAGTTATAATCCAAACGATCGTGATCGTATTCGTCGTTTTTACCTAACAAATGGACCATGTCAACCATACAACCATGATTTTCCTCAAACCAATTTTAGTGGATCAATGAGGAGGTTCAACACTGCTTGGTTTGACAAATACAAAACTTGGATGGAATATAGCATAAGTAAGGATGCTGTATTCTGCCTTCCTTGCTATCTATTTCGATCGGACAATCTTGGATCGGGTGGAGGATCAAAATTTGTAGTTGAGGGTTTTAGAAAGTGGAATAGGGCTATAAACTCCTTTGAAGAACATGTTGGTGCTTCAAATTCACGACACAATGAAGCTGAAAGAAATTGTGTCGCTTTGATGAATGAAAGACAGAGTGTCCAAGCCGTGGTAGAGAGGCAAAGTGTTAGACAAGAGATGGAATATCGCAAACGGTTGGAGGCAACCGTAGATACAGTCTACATTATTTTGAAGCAAGGCTTGGCTTTTCGAGGGCACGATGAGTCTGAAAGCTCTAACAAGAAAGGAAATTTTCTCGAGCTTTTGAGATGGCTAGGAGATCATAATAAAGAAATAGATGATGTTATTCTTGACAAAGCTCCTAAAAACTTGAAGTTGGTTGCACCGGACATCCAAAAGGATATTGCAAATGCTTGGGCAGAAGAAACAACTCAAGAGATATTAGCAGAGCTTGGAAATGAATTATTTTCTGTTTTGGTTGACGAGGCGAGATATGCCTCAACCAAAGAACAAATGGCAGTTGTGATTCGATATGTGAACAAAGGAGGTTGTGTTGTCGAGCGGTTTCTAGGTAAAAATGCATTGTCTTGATATGAAAAAATTATACTATTTGGTTATTTTTTATCACATGCAAAATGATACTATATGGTTATTTTCTAGGCATTATTCATGTTTATGAACAACATCGATGTCTCTGAAGGTTGCACTTGAGGATTTACTTGGAAAGCATGATTTATCGTTTTCTAGGTAAGAATGTAAAAGCATACAATTTTTCTATTATATGTATCCTTGTATGTAAAATGATACTATTTTTAATTTTTTAAACCATAGATTACGTGGTCAAGGTTATAATGGAGCTAGCAACATGAATGGAGAATTCAATGGTCTCAAAGCATTGATTTTGAGGGAGAATAGCTCGGCATACTACGTTCACTGCTTTGCTCATCAATTGCAACTGGCTCTTATTGCAATAGCCAGTGAACATCATGAGGTTGAGTTATTTTTCCAAGCAGTTGATGGTATTCTCATTGTTGCTGGTGGATCGACCAAAAGATGTGATCAGTTACGTGAGAATCGAAGAGCTGAAATTGTGGAACAAATTTCAGTTGGAAAAATTACAATTGGGAGAGGTTTGAACCAAGAAGTAGGTATTGCACGTGCCGGTTTTACTCGATGGAGTTCTCATTTGGCCACTTTAAATAGTATGGTTATACTATTTTCAGCCACATTAGATGTACTTGAGGAAATAAAAAACGATGCGACCAAGAGACAACAGAAAGCACAGGCGCATGGGTATCAAAGAGCTATGCAGAGGTTTGAGTTTGTATTTTTATTGCATTTCATGAGAAAATCGTTACTCATTACGCATGATCTATCACAAATCTTGCAAAAAAAGGATCAAGACATAGTGAACGCTATGCGCTTAGTGAGAATCGCTAAAATTCGGTTGCAAAATATGAGAGATATCGGTTGGGAAGAGTTATTTAAAGAAGTGTGTGAGTTTTGTGTGGAACACAATTTCAGTTCCAAACATGGAGGATCTATATTTTGATAACCCACGACGCCCAACAGACTTAACTTATTTGCATTATTATCGTGTTAATTTGTTTTACACGGTTATTGATATGCAATTGAGAGAGCTTAATGATAGATTCACAGAAATGAACAGCGAACTTCTTATTTGTATGGCGTGTTTGGATCCAAAGAATCATTTTTCCGCTTTTAATAGAGAAAGATTGCTTCAATTAGCTCAATTTTATCCATCTGATTTTGATAAATTTGAGCTTCCTATGCTCGGAAGTCAATTAGAGAACTATTATATAGATGTGCAAGATGATAAAGACTTTTTTGAGATAAATAACTTGGTTGAGCTTTCTCAAAAAATGGTGGAAACAAATAAGCACAACATTTATTCATTGGTTTACAAGTTAGTGAAATTGTGCTTGATATTGCCGGTGGTTACGGCTAGTGTTGAGCGGGTATTTTCAGCAATGAATTTGGTGAAAACCGAATTAAGAAGTAGCATGGGAGATAAATGGATGAATGATTGTTTGATTACTTTTATTGAGAGAGATCTATTTATTAGCGTGGACAAGGAAAAAGTTATGCGAAGATTCCAAAATATGAAATCTCGTAGAGGAACATTGCCTTCGTCGACTTGATTATCTATTATTTTGAGTTTTTTGTTTTATTTTTAATATGTAAAATGAGGATAATGTATTCAATGACTTGATTATCTGCTATTTATTAATTTTGCTTGTTTTAAAAAAAATTTAAGTATATATGTTCACTTTTTTATTAGTAATTATTATCGATTACTTAATGGATTTGTAGCCGATTACTTAATGAATTTGTACTCGACAATCTATCAAAATTCGATTACCGACCCATCCTGACAGAAATCCTGAATCCGCCCCTGTTTATAAAGTGCTTATTCAAGAGAGATTCAACTATGTTCATATAATATTTCATTGGCCTACTTAGTTCGTATTAGATTATTGTACTTATTTAAGTTTAATTGGAGTCTATCCCATGGAAAAGCTGACTCTAGTACATTAAGCCTGATATGTAATTTTGATTTAGTATACATTTTGGAAAATTTCCAGAAACATCTTGGACAGTTTATTGTACCACGATATATAGAAAATTAGATAAGTGTTTTCTTTATAAATGAAAGTTGTTAACCATTCTCAGTTTTAATTAGGTCAAAATAAGGCATAATTGCTAAAAGGGTTTTAGTTGTTAACCATTCTCTTTGGCTGGAGTCAGTGAAAAAAGAAAAGAAAAGAAACAAAAAAGTTTAGTTTGGGTTCCAAACCACTTATGCCACAAGAATAATGCAAAACAAACATACACTGGAGGTTGAGATAACCGAGCAGTACCATCGGAAAACAATGCAGATATATTGTGCAGTTATATGTTCAGGTTACATGTGTTTTCCAACATAGACTGACTGTAACAAATTCAAAACTCATGCCAGAAACAATAAACCAAATATGCATGCAGAGGTCTACCAATGATCTCTATATTTCTCAAATGGAAACATAATTTAATATAAGAGAATGTACCTGTCTTAACCAACTATCTCTGGATTGCATTTTCTTATAAGTTCTTGTTGTTTCTTTCTTCCTTTAAGTCACATAGTATGCGCATGATATGTCAGATATGTTGTACCAGCCACCAGGGACCTTTTAACACAAAACATTGTTTGAACCCTGACTGTCATGAGAGCTGAACTTGCCAAAAAAAAGCGTTAAATTTTGTTATTTCCGTAATTTCGTTGCTTCACTTGGTTTGGTATCTCTATGAAATCTTGTCAGCGCTTAAAACATTTATATCTAGCACTAAATAAAATTTTGTAATTTTTGGTGCATCAAAGAATACTTTATTAATATTAATATTTAAATTTCCTCGTATTGGAAAAATGCAAAAAAAAAAAACTAAAAAGTTAATGTAGTCAAAAGTGGCTCGAACTTAACGAATAACAGCTTCCTTTGTAATTTTTAAAGACAGTTCATGCATGATTTTACTTGCTACATCCATATTCTTCAAATTTTATGATCCTTTTAATGAAGACTAGTACAAAAATCAAGAAAACAACAATAAAAAATTATAACTCAGGATGATCACAGGCTCATAGCCTTTGTACAGAGATTACAGACAATAATCTAAGTGCACAAAAATTGCAAAAACCAAGGCTCCAATTGTTCCCTTTTGATCCCTTCAGGTTCATGAACTCCTTACTAAAATCCACCTACCCCTTTTAAGTGTCTGAGCTTGCCCCATACTGGATCTGCTCCTGATCAACCGTAATTTCATTGATAAATACTAAATACTTAAGGCGAGAATCTTTTAGAAGGGATGATGTGCAGTGGTACTGTTAGCAATCAATTAGCAAGTGGATCAGCAATCATATAAAGAGCAAGAATACTTTTGTTGAACACCTCAAAATATCTGATGTCTCCATGAACCTTCTCTGATTCCAAAGGGGCATATTCTCAACTGGTTGCGTTATATGTACAAATTGGCATTCATCAGTTTGTTGCGCGCACAAAACCAATTTCGTTGTTTTATTTTATTTCTTTTATTTCATGATTTTTTTTTTGTGTCCTACTTCTTTTGAACTGAAGCTCAATTTGCTGATCAAGCATATATGTTGCTGTATATGGAATGAAACAAACACCATAGGCCTGTTGCATCCTTATCGGCTACGATAATTTTCACAAATTCATTTCTGGTTTGGCGGTTTATGGGATATTTGTAAGACTCCATGGCTCAGTTCTTAACCAGTGGTGTTTATATAATATTTGTAAGACGTGTTGCTGAGATCTCACCTGCGGTGTATAAGGTTTTGCAGACTACCTGGCAGCTGGGGATTGTTACCAGATTAATGAGGCAGGAGAGAAATTTGCGAGAGAAAAACATGGAAATACTGGTTTTTCAGGAAAGCTGATTACCACAGCCGAGGATTGTTACCAGATTTGCAATTTATACCCTTCATAAGGGCTAGATAACAAATATACTGTGTTTAGAACTGCATTGTTTTCTTGCGAATATACTGGAGATATATATTTGAATGAGGTTGATTGGTTCAGATGTAATAAAAAGGTTGTGGCTTGCATCAGCCTTTGGATTTTAATTATGCATTCATTATTCAGAAAAGAATAGTTATTTCCTAATTCAGAAAATAGTTCTTCTCAAACCACATAATAAATGTTAAATATTAGAAAATTAATAACCTTAAAAGAATAAATCGATTTCAGTCTCAATACCTTTCTACAGTGGATATTAAGAAGATCACTGTGTTCCTGCAGAAAGCAAGTGGCTAACTGCTAAGATAATTGCCAATAACAATTCATTATTAAAATGTGAGTGATATTGGATAAAAGCGAGTGATAGTGCCTTTAATTATCCAACAAGTGAACAGTTGGAATGTTTAAAGATCTTGCACTTTATAGTTCTTTCCCAAATTATACCATCCTGCTGAGCACCTGAGAGGCATCTGTGATTCATTTCTGAGAACCTGGACCTTGGAACTGTTGGAACAAAATCATAAAATTCGGATAGTAAATAAATAAATTAAATATAAAATTGAAATTGTATTATCCGAATTGTGATAACTCACTATTCTAAAACGTATTCCGTCTCAACCGTGCAAAACAATAGAATCGCTCCCAAGATAATCCGAATTTATCACTCCTTGAGGCACATCCTTGAAAGTGACTGATGAAATCTTTTCAATATCCAACAATAATATATTTGTAAAATAATATAATATAATATTTGATGTTTGAAATGAAAACTGTGAAATTGAAAGACTAATAGAAAATTGGATAAGCGAATAAGAAGTAAAAAATGAATTGGATTTTTGTTGTATCTCTCTTTTGCTAAATATCACTCTCTTTTTATAGGATATAAGGTATAGATGCCAACGAACAAATAAATAAAAACATTAACTCATACGTTGATTATTTCAAAACGTTACAACATGTACATTTAAGATGTCATTAATTATTCAAACGTTACCCTTCAAAATAATCAAGAGAAATAAATGTGTAATGTACAAATTAATTTGAAATTAATATTTTATCGTTACAAATCAATTAATCACTTAATCAATACAAATCATTAATGGATTGAAAATTTAATTTTGAGTTTTAAAATTATATTTTATAATTCTAACTGGAACGACATGCAGCTTGGAGGAGATCGATTCAGACAGCTAGACAAGGATGGCATATGGCACACCTGGGAATTTGTTGATTCTGTATTATAAATATGTGTCTTGTGAGACTGAGCGTTCTCATGATCAGAAAGGTTGAGGTATGATTAGGGCTGCTAATGAACAGGGCGGTTAATGGACAAAATGGACTGTACACTATTGAACATTTATGAAATGGACTATTTCTTAGTTTTGATTGAGGTTCATTCCAAGTCCAATTGATAAAACTGAACTGGACTAATTGTGAACAATCATGGACAAATTATGGACAAACTGTGAATTAATTGCGAGTTCAGTGTGGGATTAAATGAAAATATGTTCAAACATCCTAATAGATCAACCAAGTTCAACTCTCTGTTTCACAGAGAGAGAACTAAGTTATTTGCACAAAGAAACCTAAGTTATTCAATACAGTGATGAAAGAGCTTTCATTTAAAGAGAATTGTGCATTGTGGTTTTCAGAATCATGTCCGCATGGTTAGCTTATGGATAAATAATGGACATTATTCGGTTATAAGATGAACTGGACATGGACAAGATATTAGCAGTTAATTATGAATTTGGTTTGGTCATGAATTTTAACTCCTCACCAGCGGACTGAGCTGGACATGAACTGAAATCCATCCATTAGCAGCCCTCGGTATGATGGGTTGTAAAAGCCATAAATTTAAATGCATGTTTCTATTTGTACAAAGATTAAGCGTTATGATCTGTACCACTATTTCAGAAAGTAAAAAGAACGTAAGGAAGAAGCTCTGCCAAATAGATCCTTGGCAACATCGTACAAAGAAAAAGTTAACCAAAGTAGAGAGAAAGAAATATTTGGAGTCTGTATATGTCACATATAAATAAAAGGTATCATGTCGACATGAAACTTGTTGTACAAAACGCGACCTACAAAGGCTGCGGACACGCGCCAGAGCAGTGACACGCGACCCACACCTCATGCGAAATCAGCTTCAGGGAGGTTCTCTTACATGAAGAACCCTACACCACTTGAGCCTTCTTTCACAAATCACTCCAACATACTTAGGTATATCCCAAGGATTTTGACACATAACGTCTGCTTCCAAAAAACTTTTCGTATGTACTTTTCATGGTATACCAGATTTCTTGGATTTAATTCGTACAAGATCCCTCCAAATCCTGCTATTGTGATCCGTATGTACTTTTCCATCCAACATTCGAGAGGAAAATTTATGATTCTTAAGCAAACCATGTACAAATTCTGTAGTTTAATTGTATCCTCAGTTGGATCATGCTTGGTTATTTCCCATTTCTTATTTTAAGCCCAGAGTGTTGCATTACCAATAACAGTTTGCAAGTTAAGTTTTTCTGGTATATATAGGATGAAAGCTTTCCATGCAATGCGGACTGCTTGGAACTAAAAAGATTCTTCCCTAAATTCCTGGGCTAAATGCATCTATAGCGGCAAGATATCCTTGAGGAGAGTAGTTGTGTCGTTTAGATCCTTGATCTTGATTGCATGCTCCAATCTGTCTTTGTTATCCCAGTATTCTGGGTCCGTTTCACATTGCAGAATGATAGTTTTCACCAAAGGGGAAAAAGATTTCCCCCCTCTTGGCATTTTAACTTTGTATTGGAAAAACTCCTAATGGGAAGTGATATCCAGGGGATGGGAAGATTTTGTAAGGAGAGAGAGAGAGAGAAGAGAGAGGAGAGAGGAATGAGGAGTGTTTGTCTGTAGGAAACAAAATGATCTAGTCATTCTCTTTTTCGATTTCGACAAATATGTAATGATAATTTTGTAAATGCAAGCTTTGATTCTGTGGATGCATTCAGTGAAACTCTCACCGCTTGGACTAACTCGTTTGCAAACACTCTCGCACTAACTATGCTTTACACCAACACAACGATCTTAACCACGAACACCGATTTTGTATTCTTGCTTACGAACATTGACGGTCCAGTGGACTACCAACAAAAACCAATCTTCATCGAGGAACTATGACACATTCGATCCCCCAACGACTAGCTCTGGATAGTCAATTGTCATTTCAACGTCATACGAAGTCAAGATGAAATAACAGAGATCCCTCGTTTTACCGAGATCATGTTGACCTTTAATAACCTCATTGATGAACTCTCTATGGCAGAGGTATCACTTTCGAGTTGTGATTACACATATTTCAATGACCGACCTAACCCTACACAATCGAAGTTGGATAAGGTACTCTTTTCAGAGCATTGGTCGATGCAACCACTAGGGATATGCCATAAGCATTTGGCCCCCCAGTCCGGCCTCTGTAAAGTCCTTGTTAGATTCGGCTCTAATTCGGCCCTTAATAAGATTTTGAAAGGGTCGGGCCTTAGAAGGGCCGGGCTTTATTCCAAAAATACAGGCCCCTATTTACCCGGCCCATTCAAGCCCCGACTTCGTCCGGCCCTGATCCGGCCCTCTGCAACCCTTATTCACGCTAGCCCCTCAGACCCTTATCAACCATTTCACAATTAAAAAAATTAAAAAAAAAGACCAAAATCCTTATTACCCGGCCCTGATTCGGCCCTCTGTAATCCCGAGGGCCTGATAAAAGTCGGGCTTTAAAGGAGCCGGACCTATTTTCTTAGAACAAAACTCTTATTATCCGATCCCTATTAAGCCGTGTTTAAATTCGGCTCTTATCCGACCATTTCGTAGCCTCTTTAGACATTACCCTTGTAAAGCCCAGCCCGACCTTTAGACTTTTCCTAGTCGCCACTAAATGAGTTTCATCCTTCACTGGTCGACCTTCCAATCACGATGCGTTCAGCGGTTCAGTACATATTAATTACAAAATCGATGCACGGATCAACGAAATATTTGTCTTTTTTGAAAGGCTACCAAATTAAAATGTATATCAAAAGTGAAAAGTCTTAGAATGTCGTCTCCCATTCTCTTTAAAATAAGTGGCGAGCCGCGAGCCACATATTTCGTCAATGGAAGTGCAAAGAATTTTTTTTGAGTTTCACCATGATTTTTTACTTCTTTTGACTATCTCAGCAAACAGTCGTTTCTCAAGAAAATATACAGCCCATTTGAGAACGCGTCCGTGCATTTGATTGGTGGAATTGTATTAATTGTAAGAAAAGTTTAGAATGGACCCACTGCTCAGTGGATGTCGTCATCTTGCTTGCGTAGCAAATGCATCAAATTGAATCTCTATCAACAGAAGGAAAATATTATTTCTGTTATTAACTGACCGCTACCTATAATTATTAGATAATAACAGCCGACAACCATAATTAATAAAATGTAAAGGCAAATTCTAAGTCACAATTAATGCACCTTTCTGTATTGCTAAGAGACTTTTTATTTATTTATGGGAATGCCAGTAGGCTTTAATATCATTAAAATATTCACATGTATAATCAGTTTAGTCCTTCTCTTACACTATAATCTTTTCCCTGATCCACATATCACCTACTAATTAACCCCTTCCAGTATCTATGATAAAAAAATAAAATATAACAAGCATCCAAATTTTGCTTAGAACACAAGATAATAAAAACCTCTAAGAACATGTTCACAGAACTAGATGTGGTAAAGGATTTATAACTAATACTATATCTAACTAATTCCAGTGTCTCCACCAATTCCTGCTCAGATAATTATTGTCTCTTCTTGGTTCTCCACCACTAGTTGTCCCCTCTTTCTCACCTCATTTGCCAACTGATGAACTATCTTCACATGTTGCGTGCCTATGTACTTGACATGAACTTGTGGCATTTGAGCATTATTTTTGGAATTGAAGATATTATATCTTATATGTCACATCAGATTTTAGTAATTTTCTGCGTGTTAATTATACGATATCTTTGTATTTTTATGTCCATGAATATTTTTTAATTTTCTGCATATTAGTTACACGAAAAGAATTATTTGTAATTGCAAGAATGAAAATATTCATTCTATTTGCAGAAATTGGTGTAATGTTTTGAAAAGACTTGCCAATAATTGGTTAAATTAATATTTTTATTTATTTTGAAGTTGCACTTGCAAATGTCAAATAAATTTTATTTTAATTTGCAAGTCGGATTAAGATATTCTTTTTCATATTTGCAGATTGAACAAATATATTGATAAAGATATTTTTGAAGATTGGTAGCACATCTTGATGTGATCGAACGGTTTAAATCTGTGCATGGTGTTTGTTGTGTGGTAGAGGACTTAAAATGGAGTATGTTGGGAAAACAAATAAATGCACCTCCATATTTGTTGTGGTGGATCCAAATCTAATTGAGATTTTCTATTTTTTTCTTTTCATCTGAATCGTCAAATTGTAATGAACGGATAAAATCAATACTAAAAAGATCTATGTATTTCATGTGTGATGATATGTCTAAATATTTATAATCTGACGGTTCAGAATTCTTTTTCCTCAAAAGATTCGAACCCAAACCAAACCATACATACATAGACCGATATCAATTTACATGGAACGATATCCTCAGCACTTAGGAGCGGAGCTAGCTCAGGTCAGGGGGAGGGGGCAGCCGTCTTCTTTCTTGAATTTTTTTTGGCAAAATATATCTTGTATATTTATACAATTCGTTAATTTTTTTTTTGAAATATATGCTTATAATTTGATATTTTTTTAAAAATTTGTCTCATGTTGCCTTCACTAAAAAAAATTATAAATCTTGTCTTCACTGACGAAAATTTCGAATTCACCTTTTTCTGCATCTCTTTTTAGAAATGCAGAAAAAAAAATCCATAAAATATAAACTGTCTGATTTTATATGAACAAATCTGATTTTATATATAATACAGAAATCTTTCTACATCATATAATTAATGATAAATCGTTGAGATCTAATTTAAATATTTAAATTTTAGAGCGGTGCAGCCGAATACTCTTCCCAATTGACATCACACCAACACATATTTCAATAGCGATAGATGTTTCTAGGTCTGAGGTTCCCAGCCTCAAAATGCACCCAAGAAAGTCAGAAATTAGAAATAGAGCAAGTCAACGGATCAACCCATTTAAATAGTGAGCTATTCACAAATGTCCCAAAAATGATATATAAATAATGTTCACTACATTTTTTTAATAATATGACAATTACTAATTAACGAATAAACAATTAGCAGAATATATAATTTTTGGTGTATCAATGAATAAATTTCTTGTATAGATTCTGGCTAATAGGTTCAATAGACCAATACAGAATCAGACTATACGGTAGTAGTTTTGAATATTTTGACATAAATTGAATAAAGAATAAGTTCCAACTAATTTCATTCATTCAACAACATATTTCAATTAAAAAGAGGAATGAATTTGTATAGCTCTCTCTTAATATTTCTGAAAACACCCTTTTAATAATACTATTAACATCTCGCACCTAACTCTTGATTATTATTCTACACGTCACCAATTTGCAACCCACTATTTATCTTCATATTACAGTTACTATATGTCATTACAAAGTGCTCCATTTTTTTTTGAAATAAATAGAGAATGTCTGTCACTTTCATTTTCATAGAAAAAAAAATACAAAAATTGAACCAACACAAACGTTATCTCACGCATACTATCTCAACCCCTACTCAATGCTATATCTATAGAGTATAATTCTGCACTCCAACATACTTGCAGAAATATAAAATTCCCCTAAGCACAAGACAATCCCTAAATAAATCTGAACACAAGTACCAAACTGGTATTATCCTCCTGATTCCTACACATCACTGTTGTTCAGCTTAGACAATCCTGTATCGAGCTAATCAGCACATACCAGCAACCACCTCCAGAGAAGAGAATACCAGCAACACATTTGATCTCTGATTAATAACCCCTTGATCTGCACCTTGATCAGAACTCTCAGCAATCAGATACTTGATCAGCCCACTGATTCCATTCTGATACAGTCTTGTCTATCTGGTAAAGGCTGGTAATTACAAAGTGCTCCTTGATCTGGCCAAAGGCAATAATAAAAATTGCAATTGCTTGTCTAATTGCAACTGACTGTAGCTGTTAGAATTCGGTCTATATTTGCAATATTTATATTTGACCAGGCAGATACTAAAATTTTGTTTTACAAAACGGTTTGTACGGGAGAAGAGAATCATCATGATTAACACGTTGTACATACATAGTAGACTGATGAGAAGGGTGTTAATATAAATAAAATATTGTACGAGGGTAGATGCAGAAGAAATACCGTTGAAGTTGAGGAAATGAAAGGTCGAAAGCTGAAAGCAGAAAGCAACACTGTTTTTTCTTTCTTTTGTCTTTGCTGCTCTCAAGTCTCAACCTCAATCTAGATTGAGATCGCATTCTCCTCTGTCAATAATCTACAACGATATCTCATCAAATCGAATTATAATGTCGGAGAGTGAGAAGGAGAAAGATAGCAAGAGAAAGATGAAGCGTGGTGGGTTGAAGTTGGCTCGGTCGGGACCCACTCTTGCTGTCCCCACTCAAGAATCCACCATTGGGAAATTCTTGTAACTCTCGATCCTTTTTCTTCTGATTTTCTAGGATTTCTTGTGAAATTTTTTTGTATTGAAGTTCAAATATTTGTTCAATTGGTTTGGGATTTAGAACTCACAGTGGGACATTCAAAGATGGGGAGTTGCTGGTAAACAAAGATGGGCTTCGGATTGTTTCTCACAGTGATGCAGGGGAGGTAATATTCCAGTTTTCTTTGTTGTTTTTACTGATTTTATTAAATTGGGTGCTCGTTAGACTTGTTGCTACTTGTTTCTTTTTCCTTTTTCTATGAATCTAAAGTTTGTGTTATCTTATTATCTGTTTCTTAGGAGGATCAATTGGCAATAAACTCCATTCAGGCTTATTTATTCTTTTAGTTAATGCTTATTATTATATAATAGCTTTTACTTTAGTAGTGATGGCTGATGAGTATCAGTTTCATGTTATCTGTTATACCTGTAATACCTTGAATTTCTTTTGGGGCTTATAAATGGAATTTATCACATGACAATATGTATCATATTTCCAATATGTGATATTAGTTACTGAACAAACAATTTTTCTTTTAACAGGCCCCACCTACTGTTATAAAGCCATTGGACAATAATATGAGTCTCGCAGATCTAGATTCAATTAAAGTAATTGGAAAGGGCAATGGTGGAATTGTACAATTGGTACGCCACAAATGGACTGGCCAATTTTTCGCACTCAAGGTACTTATACCAGCAACCTTTTCCTGTTTGTTTTTTACTTCTGTTGGAAGCTAGAAGATGTTTTAGAAGAAATAATAAAATAAAATAACAAGCAGAGTGCTTACAATATATCCAATTTGGATCTTTTAAGAATCATCTTGGTGAGAGATATTTATTCATAAATTAATAACTGAAATCTTGAACTTCACTGAAATATGACAGGGTCCTACTATTTACAAATTGAAACAAAACTATTCAAAACATGAGGTGAACAGCCTTTGGTTTTCTACTATTTTTCAATTAAACTATACTTCAATTAGTTAGGTTGTATAAATACTAATTACATGGTTCCAATGAATCTAAGCATGTTCGTATATCTTAATAAAGCTCACCCCTTTTGCTCCGTCCTACCTAATGGTTATCATTTCTGCAACAGTAGCCACTCTTGTGACTGATATAATAAATATATACTCACTGTCCAGATCAGATACAAGTACAAATGAAATTCAATAGCAGACCAATAATAATATTGTCATTTTTTTGCACCTTTTTTAGGTAATTCAACTGAGCATACAGGACAGTATAAGAAGACAAATTGCACAGGAGCTGAAGATCGGTTTGTCAACCACCCAATGCCCCGATGTGGTGGTCTGTTACCAGTGTTTCTATGACAATGGGGTCATCTCTATTGTTTTAGAGTATATGGATGGTGGGTCCCTAGCAGATTTCTTGAAGATCGTAAAGACAATTCCCGAGCCATATCTTGCTGCCATCTCTAAGCAGGCAAGTGCTTTTAGTTGGTAGAATCAATATGAAAATTGAAAATAGATATATGTGGAATTTCATGTGAACATCCATTTGTAAAACCTCAAAAATATTATGTAAACCCCTGTAAGACACTGAAATTATACAAGAATCAGAGTGGATTCTATCATTTACTCCAGGGTTAAGGTAATATTTGCAAGTAAAACCAATTATTCAGGAAAACAAAGAGTAATATTAACATGGGTTGAGTTAACAGAGCTTGATGGCTAACAATTGCTTGTTGTCAATTTACTAGCTTGTAAGGGCAGGTCAAAAACCATTGGTTCTGAACCCATCAATGGCACCTCTCTGGTATGTAATATCGAGACTGTGGAGGTGCATCAGAAAAAGCAATAGAACCCATCAATCTACCTGTTATTTAATTCAAAGAGACCTTGAAGTCAAAAGGACCTCTCTTTTATTAAACTGAACCTTTCTCTTGGTTTAGAAATCATTTTCTGTTACATCTATTGAATATACAATCCTGGAATTTATTTCAAAGAACCTGGAATTTATTTAAAAGAACCCTTCAGGTCATTGACATCTTTTACAGATAGAACCAATAGTCTTTTTCTTGTGGTCACTTAATCTTTATTTACATGTATTTTATAGTAAACTGTGAAGTTGTTTGGAATAAGCAATTAGATACTTCTGCATTATACTGAGCATAAAATGGTCCGACCTCTCTTATTTCTTGAATAACTTGCAGGCCATTCCCTGCATCTTGTTTCTGTGAATAACCAAGCCAATGCCAAGAGTTCATAACAATCTTAAATAAAATGAAAATTTCTAGCAAGTATTCTGATAGGAGTGCATGGAAGCGATTCACGTATTGAACCGTGACAAACTAAATTTTTGAAGTAGTGTTATAATTGTACAACTTTAGTCCACGACGTAGGATACTAGTCTAAACTTATGATTGGTAGAATAGGGTATTATTATTATTATTATTATTATTATTATTATTATTATTATCATTTCTATACTTTTATTTTTACTATTATTTTACTATTTATTATATTATTATTAGTATTTATATTGATTTTCATTTCAGATTGGGTTTCATTTCTAGCCTACCCCAATTTATTTGGGAATAAAGCCTTTGTTGTTGTTGTGTAGCACTGTAGCAAGTATTCTGATCATTAACTGAGACCGCAAGCCTAGCACAGATGGTGTTGGGCCTCACTTTTCTGTGGAAAGACGCAGGTTTCCCTACAAGAGGCGTTTGAAAAGTTATAAATGCTGGGGGTAACGGGATCCCTTATAGAAAAAAAAGTTTCTGTTCATTAACCGGACAAGGTTAAAAAACACTCAAATTATATTGAAGGAAGGAATTTCCAAATATAAAGTGCTCAAAAAGGAAAAAATCCTATTATTAAACAATTGAAATGATGAAATCGCAAATTGGAACTTAATGATTTTTTTATTGCTTATATTATTAAATCTGTCTACACTGTTACATTTCTATATATATACAATGATCGTTATAAGGCTCGTTAATTGAGCTGCTTTGGTACCATTGTACCAGTGAGCCATTTGCTTATGTGCTATTTTTGGTAAATAATAAAAGTAATGTTGTCTCCTTTTATCTACACTTGATTAACTCCTAGATCTTTAATATAGTAAGCAAATAAATAATTATCACATTAGTAATCTTGTCATAATTATCACATTCGCAAAATGAAATAACAGTGTTAAATGCCCCACTAAAAGGAGGAAATTTGCATTTAATGAAAATAAAAGGGCTCCTTGAAAATTAATATTTTTCCATGTGCACCTTGCAGGTATTGAAAGGTTTGATATACTTGCACCATGATAAACACATAATACACCGAGATTTAAAGCCATCAAACATTCTAATAAACCATAGAGGGGATGTCAAGATATCAGATTTTGGTGTTAGTACTATAATAGCAAGTTCATCTGGCCAGAAAGACACCTTTATTGGGACATATAACTATATGGCTGTAAGTTCATTCTTTTTGACTCCTTTTTAGTTGCATGATTTCTTCTTTCCGTCAGATAAGATTGTTTTGATAATCTGCTTAATTATGGAGAGAAATTCAGACTGGCAAATCCTTGATTATTATTCACAAAAGTATCATCTTATGGTAACTGCCATTATAACACAATTAGTATTCCATACTAATTAAGGTTAGTGCGATAAGCTGATCGGAAAGTATAGAATTGCAAGGGACCTTTTCTTCAAAACCCCATATTGAAAAATATACATGATGACATTGACAAAATATGTTGCTTCTATGAATTGGATATTCCCATCAGTTGCTGACTTTTGCAGCCTGAGAGAATTAGTGGGCAAAAACACGGGTACATAAGCGACATATGGAGTCTAGGTCTGCTTGTGCTGGAATGTGCAACAGGTCAGTTTCCATACCCGCCACGTGAGAGTTTTTATGAGCTTCTAGAAGCTGTTGTTGATCAGCCGGCACCTCGTGCACCTTCAGACCAATTCTCACCTGAATTTTGCTCCTTTATCTCTGATTGGTACATTACTTGCTGCACTTATTACGTGATATACATTACTGCTTTGTTATTCCATTCTCAATTTGCGTTTGTCAGAACAATGGATGGTAGTATCTTTTTGTGCCTATATTGCTAGAAACATAGAAGAAATTAAAAGCGCTATCATTCTTCAGTCATTTCACCTAGGAGACCTACAGTTTAGGTTGAGGAGTTTGGGTGTGTCATATCATCCTAAATTATCTAGATTTTTTATATATTAAGCAGAAAAACTTAGTATGAGAACAAGGTTTATGAACACTTTATAATCCAGTTGATTAAATATTTATCTAATTTGACATTTGTAATGTTTTCAGCATTCAGAAAAATACAGTGGATAGGAAATCTGCCCAGGTCCTTTTGGTACGTGAGCGATTACTATATTTTTTCTATATTCTATCCATTTCGTTTGAAAAAAATGTTTACTTGGAAAACAATGTTATATAAATTGGATTTCTTTTTCATAATGTGCCTTTTATTTATTGTCAATTCAGAGCCACCCATTCCTGAGCTTGTATGATGACCTGGAGATTGATCTTGCTTCCTATTTTACCTCCGCAGGATCACCACTTGCCACATTTTGAAAGTCTCTGCCAAAGCTAAATCCTTTGTACCTATAGTTGCAAGCTTGCAATTTAAATCTCTTTTTTTCTGTGCAAATGGCTTGTTAACTTGGTGGTTAGGCACCAAGATATATATTATATATAGTCTTTAAGAGATCATGGGTTCAAAGTTCAAACAAGGATGCGGGACTCACGAGCAAAGCTTATATAATCCATTTAGATTCCGGACTGTTTAAAAGAGCAGATTGATCTGTATCGCTTTTAGTTGTATTCTATTTAAATGTTTTGTTGTGGGGTATGTTGTACTGTTGCAGGAGTATTGATATAATGCATGCATTCTAATTGTACTAAAACGAATTGACAATACATGATAATGTTTTCTAACATTTAAAGAATGTACTAAAACGAATTTATTAACTTCATTGTTTCGTTCCCAACCATTGAGCTGTTGGTCACAACATTAACACCAACATTGAATGATCATATTTTAAGTACATTTATGAATGCTATGCCATGGGTGTATGCATCCATCAGGCACTGTGCTACTAACAACATGTCAACAACCAATGCCAGATAACAATAATCAACCTAAGAAAATAATCGACCACTTCAATTCAATCTAGTCGGGCTTTCTGAAGTAATGCTCTTCAGGCCCATTTCTGAAGTTGTGGCGGTTAATGTTGCGTCACGACGAGACGAAACGCTAAACGTTCAAAACGCAATTCGTTAACAGTTCTAGTTCCACCGTATTCCTCTTTTAGATCCAAACAGCTACATTGCTGACATCAATCGGTACCTGACACTATTTCATTACAACCTGGCACTACAGTTTCTTTTTGAGTATAAACTAAAGGGCTTGTGTGAAAACAAATGAACACAAAATTTCTGAAAGGGCGAAAACCCCAAATGTCTGTTGAACGAAAGAGCCATTTATTTCTTTTCCTTTGATGAAAAAAGCCCATAGACAGGCTGTTCAATACTGTAGAGGATCTTACACATAAAGGTTGCGTTTTTCTAGGAAATTTTTAATAGAGTATGAATGACTCAAAAAGTTGGAATCGAATCTACTTAAAATCCTTGCTTGTTTTGATCTGAACAGTTTAAAATTTATCTAACGATCAAAGCATCTGTTTCCTGAATCAAATCACATATAGGATCAATAACCTTTGTTTAATATATTACAACTAAGCATATTAAATATAATCAATATATTAATAATTCTATTAATAATATATATATAATGCAAGTAAGATTATTTATTAATAATTTATTTATTACTTCTATTATTTATTATTTGTAATGCTATATATAGATATATTACTTGTATTAATTTGTATATTACTAAATACAAATAATTTATATATTAATACTATTCATTGTTAATTATTAAATTGTATATCACCTATAAACTTAGTAAAAAAAAATTCAAAGCATCACTTAGGACGCAACTATTAATTGCATCTCTAAGATTGTGCTCCAGAAACGAAGAGAAAATGGAGGGGAGGGGAAGAGAATTGAGAGAGGATCAGATTTTTATCCTCCAAATCGGAGGGAACACGAAACAGTAGAATTTAACGAAGGTTGTCTTTAAGTGTAGAATTCACATCTAAAAATGTTGCAGAATGTCTTGAATTCAGCAAGAAAAAAAATCTTTTCAAAAATGCAACTAATAGTTACGTTATTAACTCTCTGTACAATTTTTAAAATGTCATTGATTCTTTTTTTGGATCATTAGCCCTCTGAAAATTTTCCGTTTTATCACTCTTGCCACACAAAATAAGATAAAAAATCTCTTTAGCGATGGCCTAGGCTCTCTCTCCCAACTTCTCTACTTCTCTACATTACAATCAATTTATCAATGGTCCCAAATTCAATTCGCTGGCACCTCTCCAATTTCTCTCCGCCTCTGCCCTCCACCTCGGCACCACCATGTCACGCTTATAGCACGTGCAAAATTTGACAAATTCGAAGGCTCTGATGTGGTTACATCGGATACAAACGGTGGTGATGAAGGTGACCCCATCCAAGAGTTTGAGGAACCCGATGATGACAGGTTGATTTACAATGCAATCCATGTTATTGTGTGATTTTGCACTTTGGGCCATTTCTATATTTTGATTTCAAACAGTGAATCACGATTTCTCGCGCTATCATTTGACCTAGTGGCTAGTAGTTATGACCATTTGGAAATACTACATATCTGTAGAGAACATGTAGAAACATTGGGGTTTTCAGCAAGTTGCTGTTGCATTCAACTTGCAACAATTTGTTTGAAGAAAGTAGGCTTGGCAACTTGCAACAATTAAGTGGGGCTTTCTGTTTTGTTTCTGAGAACCATCTGTCCATCTATTATGTTAATAAGAAAAAAATATGGGGTTGGTTTGCCAGTTCCCGCTGTTGTTATTCAGAGTATACCCCTCAAAAGATATTGATACACTGAAGGCTCCTGTTATTTTTCGGTATCAACTTACAAATTGGATGCTATTATCTATCTTGGAAGAACAAATGTAAACCACCCCAAGAAAAGTAATTTGAAATTACGTTTTCTACACTTGTAGTTGTTTGCCTTCAGACTTGGTGGGGGCCGTATGTCAGTCTGGTGAAGCGAGCGGCCGAGCGCATCATTTGTTAATGCAGGAGGGCTGCGTGCCATCGTATGTAAATTAGCACAGAATAATTGTGTTTTTCTTTTGTATATAAACTTTAATAGATAGAACAATAACAACAAGAAAGAGAGAAGAAACCCTATTGAAGTAAATTTGATTGGATTTCATTTTCATGAGAATGACTAAATTTTTGCATTGGCTTGCTAAACCTATCACAATCCTCCTTTTTTCTCACTTGGGACACAAACTTTTAATTGATAACTGTAAAATTATGTATAACCAAAATAAAAGCATAATCAAAGCTTTCAATAGCTTAAATGAGTACATTGCATTAAACGTGGATTAATAAGTGTGTACTGTAACCAAGATAACTTGTAAAAAGAAATAGTTAATCTCAGAAATGTGTACAAAACTACGAATAGAATACAAGATCTTTGTTTGATCAAATTTGTTGTTTTACTATGCATTAAGGTGGAGCTGCTGATACCTGAGTTGCAATTTCTAAATGAGGAAGGAGCTCAAGCTCAAGTTTGGGACTTATCAAGGGTATTTTTGGAAACTATTATAGAAGAATCCGGAGGAACCCAGGTCTGAGTAAAAGGTTGTCAAATAATATATATTGCCTTTTGAACTTCCCAGTTTTTTAGTATAGATATAAAAGTAATTATGTAAAATATATTGAAAGTTAATTTAAAATATTTGTCAGAAAGACCTCCTCCACCCTGTTGGTTTTTTCAGGCTATTTTATATATTCTGTTTGCTCATCAACTCCTTTAGCCAAAAAAAAATCATTTTACAAAAAGTAAAAGCAATATTTCCTGATGCGGGGGTTGCTGCTCTTTTAAAGTATCAATGGACAGATGCAACATTTGGGTTTGCAAGGTACAATCTACCTCTCCATTAGATCAGAGATCCATTCATAAATCAATTTCCACCTGTCTACAAAAGTCTAGTGCTGAATACCCCTTCATTTTTTAGTTTCTTCAAAATTGCTGGTTACAACAAATATGGAGCTGTGTCATTCCAGTACCAGTCAATTAGGAAGCACACCCTTTGTCCCTTTCCCACTTACAAATTTTCAACTACTTTTTTTAAATATTTTTTTACTGCTCTTAATTTCAGCTTAGGAGACCGAAATCCAGTAGATAAGGAGGATGATATCGTGGTTATGATAATCCCTGATTATCAGATGGTTGAGAAAGTTGAAATAATTGCAAATCGTCTTTCTGATGACCCGGTAGGAATCATTGGTCCTCAATATGTGTGCCGCTTCATTACTTAACCTGTTTTGGTGTGTTATTATTTTATTAAGGTTGATACCTATCACACAGAAGAGAAAAGAAGGATATTCAAGAGCTCTTAGCAAATGAAAAATAAAATACATTTTTATTAATTAACAAAATTGGCCTAGTATATCTTAATTTTGAGTCAAACAAAGGTATTTTTGGAAATTCACACATTGAGTCTGGAAAAGATATACTAGCCAAAATTGCTTCCCTAATTGGTGTAATGCTTTATCAAAATAAATCAGTTGTCCCACTGACTCGGATATTTTTTGTAAGTTTTAGCCAAGACCCCTAATAATGTGGAACCCGCGCCTAGTCAGCGGAGATGTTGGAGTGGGGTTCAATGTTCGTAATCTACGCAAAATATTCCTGAGGCAAGATTTTCATTCTACTTCTTTACATGTTTTAATCTAATTTCGCGTCAGTCACCAGACTTTACCCTCTCAGGCCGCACTAATGCCGTGCTTTTCTCATCTCAGCAATTTTACCACTGTCTATTCAATGAAGCCACTAGAAGCTGGTGCAATCTTCAGATGCTATCCTGGGTGAGACAAGATTTATTTTCAATATATATTTTATTTCATCCTGAAGTTTCAAGATTATAAATCTTGATTCTTGAGTATTAGGACAATTTTTTTTTGCAATTTTCTATTACGATTAATAGGCATCAACAAATTGGAATTCTACTCTCAGTTTTAGTGAATGTTGTGGTTGAAGGGAATGATTCCCCTTTGAACAAATCAATCATAGGATATTGGACATATAAGAAATAAAGTGGCTATACAGTTCCGCAATGAGAATAGAAAGAAAAGCTCATTAATATTGACATACAACTTTAAACATTTATTTGCAATTATTTATTTATTTATTCTATTTACTTAAATAAAGGGCAGCTCGGTGCACATAGCTCCCGCTTGTGCGAGATCTGGGGAAGGGTCAGACCATTTTGTGGTCTTTGTACGTAACCTTTCCCTGTATTTCTGCAAGAGGCTGTTTTCACGACTCAAACCCATGACCTCCTTGTCACAAGGCGACAACTTTACCGTTGCGCCAAGGCTCCCCTTCGTTCTATTTGCTTAAATATATTTCTTTTTTTTCCAGCCTGTGGAAAGTGTTTTATGATGATGTTACTAGGCCAAATAGATATTTGCTTGCTAAAGAGCTACAGGTTGCACCCACTTCAACTGATATTGAGGTAATCCATTTTTCACAAGAACTTCTGGAAACAGATTACTAGTCCTGTAACTCTGTCTTTATTTTTCAGTTCATAGTAGTCTAACTACAATACCGTTAACATCCAGCATATTCTAACTTCCAATTTCAATAAATAAAAAATCAGATAATATTCAGAGAATTAGCAGGAGAATCAGAAGAGAAGGATGCTTCTATGATAGATCAAGCTATGAGTGTATTCAGTTCTTTCGGTAGATTCATGAAAGTCATATCAAAGTAGAAAGCAGAATCTTCATGGGACATTTTGAAAATCCTTCCACCGACATGCATATATATATATATATATTGGGTACAAGGATCTAATCTCCAACCAATATGCTGTTCTACTCTACTTCTATTTTTTTTCTTCAAATAGAGATCTTTAAGGATAAATTAGAAACTATCTAAAGATTATTGCCAGGACATAATATGCAAAAGAATGCAAGCATGAAGAGATTTAGTAGCTTCTCTTGCTTTTGTTATTATTATTTTTTTCTTTACAGCATAGTTTTCAATAAGGTCATATAGAAAGGAGGAGACATTAGTGCACTACTATAATAGACCAATTTTGGGCCTTAATGTACAAATGTCAAACCCATGAATGAAGATATGTACAAAGTTCAACAAACGAAACAATATTGGAGCGGCTAAAAGAATAAAAAAAAACTATTTTCATGTTCATCCACACAGCTAGTTTAATCCTTCCCCCCCCCTGGAGAAGTTGAGGCGCTTTTAGAGCTTGGAAACCCTAAAGAAAATATCAAATTACTCCCATTTTGTGTACTGGCATTCTGTGCACTAGGCTTAGCGCTCAAGAAGCTTGATGAACATGGTGTGGATGAGTAGCTTGAGCTAGAAGAGCCCAATTGTTCGCTCCATTTAGTCCTGTGCGTTAGGCCTAATTGCGCATCTACTCTTGTATGGGTTTCCTGATTTGAACCGTTATTGCCAACATATGATGTGATGGCAGCTGCTAAGGCAGACTGAAAACTGGGGTCTGATGTGATTGCTTTAGCAATCGAGTCTGTTAAGAAACTCGGTGTCGAGGTTGGATTCGTCGTCATTGGCGTATTCAGGTTTGCCGTCTTTTGTATGTAAGAATTCAAGATTGTGTCTTGGGATGGTATACCAAGATGGCTAAATGTGCCAATTGGGTTTTTGTTGTAGAGTTGGCTACCATAGCTCAAGTAATTATTGGACCATGAAGTAGAAATTGTGGATGATTCTGGTGAAGAGAAACTAAAACTTGTGGAGGGGTATTTTGGATTTTCTGTAGGCCGGTTTATTGCGAAAGGCTGTGTGGTTGATGTTGGTGGTGCAGTGAGATCTAGGGTTATTGTTGGGTATGAAGGGTTTGAGGACACCGATGCAGTTGGAAGGAAAAATGGACGAGATCTTGAAGGGTCTGATATTCCGAAACTAAGGCCATGTAGGCTAGCAGATGTGCCAGAGATAGATGTGGGACTGCTAATGGTTCGCGAAGAGGTTGAGCCCGACATTAGCATGGAGGCGGCAGCTGAAGTTGTCGATGCCATGGCAGTGGCTGAAACCGGGAGCGGGTGGTTGTGTGTCCCCTCATATGTTGTGATTAGTATGGACATGTCGTCTGCACATCTTTGCACCTGCAAATTTTAATGAAGAAATATTCAATGTTTTAATATCAAAGACGATATTGGAAACAACTAAATGTTTCTTTTATTTCCATATTGTTAATTAAGACTATATTTAAAAAAAATAAAGCTTATGACTAGCCAATCCAATTGACTCTTCAGTATGTACATACTGTTTGAACTTATCTTTGATTTTTCCAAACATATTAGATCAGCAGCCGGACTAATTCATGTATTTAATTAGATGATTTGCTAATAAATAATAAGATTGTATGACTATTAGTCGACAATCTAAACAAAAAGTCTCTAAGCTTCATTGAAATTTTCTTTTCATCCATCTACTTTAGAACATTTTTCCATGTAATAATTCTTGATATCTTCTGATTTTTCTAGAATTGAACGTAATCATTTAACCTACTGACCAATTTTACATATATTGAAGCATATACACATGTAACATAAGAAGCACTTTCTTCGTTATATCAGACAGTAAACAGTAACATTTCATAGACAAAGCATTATCATTTCTTTGCAAAACGTCCCATTTATGACATTCACGGAGAAAATATAGAACTTAAATTCAAATTTTCTAGTCCTGGATAACTTTCAAGTTTCAACTTGACGCCATAGAATTGAATAATCTGAACAATTGAACTCCATTCTGTTTCTTTTGTTCATGAAAATAACTAGGAAATTACATGGAATTAAGTGTCAGTTACCTGCTTTCTAACTGGACAGCCGGTTGCAACGGTGCACCGGTAATACGCTCGAGGGCATGGATTTCCTTTGGCGATTTTTTGTCCATATTTTCTCCACTGGCACCCGTCAGCCATCTGTCACATAAATTCATAATACTGAAGTAAATGAATGATTCCCTTTATAGACTCAGAAAATTTCTAGTAAAGTATCATTTGTTACTTGTTTACCACAGCAATTAGCAACCCTAATGGTTTATTCACTCCATTGTTTTGCAGCTTCAAGGTCTTAAAAGTTTAATTGAATGAATTCTTCTTTGTAGAAACTGTATATTGAAGCTCAAAGTGTAATTTGGAATTGCTTACCGTTGGAGCGTCGCATCTGGCTCTTACGGAAACCCTAGCTTTCTTGACCTGAGGCTGCTGGAACTGGTCATCATCGTCACCTCGCACGTTCTTCATTGTTTTACTAGGCGGCCATGGTTCACCAGGCACCTCATCCTTTGTATCATCAAAGCTGTTGTCTGAACTCAAACTCAACACATTAGTCTCGCTTTTGGAACTCGGCCCTTCAAACTTGCAATCTATCCCTAGTTTAAGGCTGTCTTTCTCAATTTGATTATCCTCTTCATTTCTTTTGTTCTCGATGCATGACTTCCCGTCCTTTTTGTTGAGGCTACCTGATAGCATCGTGCTACCGAGACTAAGGGAAACAAGCACATGCTCTTCTTTGACGTTCGTAGGAGGTGCAGTAAGAGAATTTTCTACTTTTACTGATTTACCCTTTTGTTTTTCGAGTATCTCAGAGTAGTGAGTTCGAAGCGACTGATAATCCTCAACTACACGTGTTAATAGGCTTTTCAATTTCTTGTTTTCTTCTTGCACTTCACCCATTTCAACCTTTGTTGATGCCAGCTTTTGCTCCTGTAATCGTTCAAAAAGCATTTAGTAACATGTGATACACCTATTTTTCAAGCTTAATTATGAGAGATTAATAACTTCTTTGAGTAAAGTTAATTATGGTTCACATATGGCCTAGAAGATATGACCTATTTGTGTTTATCAAATAATTAACCTTTGTATAATTAATTGTATGAGCATCTAAATGCACAGTGCATGAACCTAACCTGGCTAAGCGTCGAAAGGTTGGGGCTTGAAGGTAATGGTTTTGGTTGTGAATCAAGTGGAAGCTTCTCAGTTCCGTTTGAAGTAAGAACCTTTATGAGATATAGGAAAATTAGAAATGTGAAATAGTAACTATCAGATTGCATGATACCAGTATGCCTTAAAACACAGTATTTCTTAAAGAGGGCTGGATATAACTGGTATATATGTTTGTATGTGCTAGAAAATCAAAAGATATGACTCTGTAGAGAAATTAAAACAAAAGCAAAAGTATTTAGAAAATTCAAGTTAGCAAAGCTAGCATCTCAAAGGACAGAGCACTGGAGATAGAAGAGACTGAATTATCAATTATATATGGTACCTTTCCAATCTCTCCATTCCCTGTTCCGTCGAGTCGGTTAAGCTTTCTATCCTCCTCCACCGTTGATGGTCTTTTTGACACCTCCATTAATGATTATGGAACCTACTTTTCTAATGTTTGTTTCTACTAGCTTTGTCTATTTCTCCTTTTTTTTATCCTAGCTAATCCCCTTTATAAGAACCAAAGGTTAGACCTCTTACCTCTTGGACTTCTATTAAAAAAAAATCTCTAGTTCAAATTCTTAGCTAAAAACAGGAAGTTCCTATCTAAATGTCAAATTGTCAACATGAAACCTCATGTGCTGACTTAATAATAGAATTATAAAAGAAACTTCAAATTTTAAAATGAATAAAGGAAGAATAAGGAAAACAGACAGGTTAAAAAAATGGAAGATTTCAACGTGTGAGACATGTTGTTTTTTTAGATTTAATTTTAATTTTCCATCTTGTGTGTGGCCGCAATTATAGGATATACTAACATCATGCGAGAAATGCTTCAGTTCTCCAGCTAATGAAACATTTGTTTATAGCTTTTACTCTAAAAAAACTTGGTTTCTTGAAGATAAACTACCATGATCAGAAACAAGAAAAACTCTCTTCATTTACAAATATCATATAATCGAGACTACATGGCATAAACATGCTGCCGAGAGGATGAGTGCGTCTGGTAATTTGCTCGTGGTCGTGTGCAAGGCATGGCAGAGCTTTGGCAAGGTGTGATATGGGATTGTAAGACAGAGATATAACCGAGCGATCTTGGGACGTATTTCACTTTAGTTCGGGTGCGACGGCTGGCTAAGCATCGTTGGCAGGCGATTGGTAGAGGTGCAATACACTTTGTTGGTAAAGACAGAATTTGTCGATACCTTGGTGTCAATCATTTGGATATGATGGGCAAGTGGTGAAAGATAATTGTATGGAATCAAAAAATTTACGCTAGTTTTGTTTTGTGTTGAGATTTAATCAAAGGAGTTAGATTAGTTTATGATATAGATTGTATGTTTGTGTTAGTTGATATCGTGTGATGATTTTATGTTTGAATGTAAACTTTGTTTTTATTATAAATTGTTTTTATTATAAATATGAAGTGGTAGGCGCTCTCTACTTATTTTAAAAAAAATGGCATAAACATGCAACTTATTATGGCCAATTAATTTGTCGTAGCTTTATGGATCGGAGTTTGTCAGCTCTGTATTAGATTCGTATCCACAAATTTTATGGATATCCAATAACAGAGATATATGTGGGGGTTCAGGTTTGAATTATAATTGTCCATATTTATATTTTCCAAAAATCAAACTTATAAATTCAATCTTTTTTTTATGGAAGAAGCTTATTAATGTCAGATTATTTATAGTTTTTTTATTCGTTCATTGATGATAGTATCCAAAAAATTTAAGTTAATCAACAATAAATTTTATGAAGATTTTCTTGGTTAATATCCGGTCCCATCTATATATGATCTATCTTCTTATTCATATTCATCTAATATTTTATTTGTATTTGCATTCGAAAAATTAATTAGAGGACATACGAGTATGGTTTTATCATTATCCGATCCGTGTTAAATTAGTTTGCAAAACATACCCTTTCTGGAATAAATTTAGAATAATACTTAAATTTAAAGGATACAAAAGTATTAGATGTTCAAATTTAATTTAATTCCATCTTTAAAGAAGGTAAACTGATGAAAATGATGGTTTCTTAAATTAAAAGGAAAAGTTATTGTGTTGCTCAAATTATTAGTGCATGGGTGTTAATTTCTAGCGTACATGTGACTATTATTAAAAATCTAAATCTAATAATAAATCTATTTGAATAAAGAGTTCAATGAAGAATTAAAATTGTAGATATGTTCTTGATTATTTAGATAAAATGTGCATTACATTTGATCAATTTAAGTTTGGTGGACATTAATTCGCCATAGAGCCGTTACATATATACTTCGCCATAAAATAATTTGAATAGTTGCTAAATATTTTGCACATCAACCCAAATTTCATGCATGTCTATATTTATGTAAGTGGAAAAGGATCCACAATTTATTTGTAATTTGACAAATGTTTTAAATGTTTGTACCATAATTAATTAATTAAGAGGTTTATGTATATATGCTTGAATTACCTTTTATTCATTATTATAGTATAAGAAAATTGATTATAAATTTGTGTCAATAGATAGATATTGAGAAACATTATGCTTGTATACTATATTAAAGGATTTTATTTTGTCAAAAGTAGTACATTAATACGACCTACATCGCCATTAACAGGGGCATATTCATGTATAGGCTTAAATGTTGTAATTATTATTGTTATTATTGTAATTATTATTGTTACTATTCTTAAATGCCTAGGCAAAATTATCAAAATAAAAATAGTATTATTGTAATTATTATTGTTATTATTCTTAAATGCCTAGGCTTAAATGTTGTCTGCGTCCGCCACTGGCCATTAACAGAAAATTAATTTGATGAAAGATAATTCATGTGAATTAATGTTAACACTAGAATTTATGAAATAAGAATTGTTATTAATTTAAAATTTATTCTGAACATAAAAATATTTCATAAAATTATTATATTGATTATTTTGTGGATCACTCCTCAATAAACAAATTAAAATGATTCGGAGATATAATGGTGGTGTATATAGGAGCCAATAATCAATTCACATAATTGAGTCAAAACCTGCGTCTCTTCTTAGTTCCTATTGGCTCGTACTTAGTCGCCTCATCATATTTCTTTTTTGTCTCCTCTCTGGCAACTTTTCTATTGCATGTGGATGTATAGTATTGGAATTTTTTTGTTAAACTCTAAAAAAAAAAAAAAATTACATTCATAATTCTAATTTCAAACATTTGACAGTAATGTCTTATTTTTCTACGTTCAACGTTCATACTAAATGCATGCGTTCACGCTGAAAAAATAAACGACAAAAATGATTAAGTATGATGCAAATTTTCAAATCTGCGTTCGCGTCTAAACGTCGCGTCTTAACGCTGCGTTCAAGCAACGTTGTGAACGACACGTCTGGACGCACATTCAGACATGAACGCATATTTCAAAAGTACTTGGTATTTTTTGCTTCGTAAACTCCGGTGACCTCTATTTCTGAACGCATGCGTCCAGAAAATACTTCTGAACTCTGAACGCAGAAAAATAGAATCATGACTGTCAAATGTTTGAAAGTAGGGTCATTAATGTAATTCTTATTTTTTTTTTAGAAACAAACAGAAAAAAAATTCTATTGTATTGTTTATGAGCTCTGCGATGGGCTCAATAAATGGAACACCAAACTTAAACAAAGCTAATTTTATTTTTACAAAAGAAGTCAAAACATAGAAGAAATATTGTAGCAGTGTATAACTAGATATGAAAAGAAACCATCCCTTGCTAGTACTAATAACAACGCTTTCATAAAATGAGGGTTTCAAAATTTGGCGGATACAAAATTGTCACACACGAAGGTCATGTTTGAATTTGATTTCATAAAGGGGGAAATTAGATTATTGTGATAATACTAATATTATTATTCTAGCATCACTTGTGAGAATCAAAATCACGTGCGGAAGTCATAATTTATTTCATGCTTGAAATTTCTCGAAATCTTCTCTTTTTTTGATTCAAACAACGGTTAATTCTTCTCTTACTTTTCCTATTGTGCGTGCTTCTCCACTTGTGATGTGGTTGCGAGATTTTTCAAGAGAATAAGTTCATGTTGCCGGTTCCCTTAGTCCTTCACGCGACAAAATCTTGTAGAACCCGATGGAGAGGGTCTATAATAATCTTTTTTTTCTCTTTTTTTTGTTTTCTCCTTCTTAGAGTATTTTTCTGCTATGATCTTGAGAGAGAGAGGGGCAGGAACTTATCACTTGAAGACCAATAGTCTTGTAGAAAGGATGCATGATAATTTATAATTTAGTCCATCAATAAATTGTTAATTACCATACTTTAATTTCTGCACATTAAATGATCCATTTCTATAATACTTTATATTCATACTAAATATACTTTGATGGTCACTTGATTATGGATATTAATGACATATCGTTTCATATAGCGTCCCATTTGACCCGTATAATTGTAAAATTCAACATATTGTCCCAAAATTTCTAATTTAAATATGTGGCATCGTATAATTTATTTTAAGAGATTTGTCACCTCAAAATAAGAAAACCTTTATAATTTAGATAATTACTATCATTAGACTATTTTTATGCATTAACAATTTAATTATTAATTAAATTTACTGTATATATCTCAAATGTATTTTTGTATTTCCCATAATACCACTTGTATTGTAACAACAAGGACCAATGACCCATTGTCAGATCCATCTTCTTATTCCTCCCTTCCCTCCTCCTTCGATGCTCATGGAGAAACCCTAGCACGATCGTGTCCTCTCATTCGTGAAGAAACCCTAGCACAAGTAGACTATTGTCCTTCATTTTTTCTGATCCTATCTTTCTCCATTTCTTCATGTATCGTAATCACAGTCGACCGAGCTTCGCCCAATCTCTGACTACTCCTGCCCCACTTTGGTAATCATGCGATGCCCATATTGCAAGGTCGATGTCGAGATGCTTGTGAGCGGTACTTCAAAGAATCTCGAAAGGGTGTTTTAGGCGTACTACACGAGAGGTGACAGGGGTAGGGTTTATCGAATTTCACCAGTTTTCTCACCTTACTCGACTCGACAAGAGAGTGATCAGGAACGATAAGTGGTTAGGAACAAGAGTAATTTCAATAGATAGAGAGGTAATTTGAGAATTAAGATTATTATATTTTTATTTTATAAAAAATAGGAAAAAATATATACTGTAATAAAGACAATTATCTAAATTATAGAGATTTCCTTTTTCTGAGGTGACAAATCTCTTAAAATAAACTATAGCACATCATATATCTAAATTAGAAGTTTTGAAGTGACAATAATCTAATTTCTCCTTGATTTAAATAGAAAAAATCTCTTATCTCTATCATAAAGAAATGTTAGCCAAAAAGTTTGGTGTTTAAGTATTTGAAAGCAGGAGCATCATTATTTATAAATATTGGTGAATAATATTCGAATCAAATTTTAAATATTTATGGATAACATCCGGATAAAAAAACCACACAATGTTACATAAATTAATTTAGTTCTATATATTTTGCATTGAGATAATCAAATTAATCTAAATGAGCATGTTAAACAAAGTAAATAATTAATAACTCATATTAATATTAGTTTTGGTGTGTTTTTATTAAGTACGATCATATACAAAATAAGTAATATTATTATGTCCACGAATGATGTGACAATACATTAATTATATAACTTTCTTTTACTTGATTTCTCTTTAATTTTATGGCACGTTCTGATCATTAATAAAAATATTGTTTAAAGTTTCTTAATTAGGGGTTTGATGTCTATCATCCCATGCACTAATTAATTCTATATTATCCTATATAAACAAGTCGTTGAAAAATATTCTCAGCTTCAACAAGTGCATGTTCAGTGTTCCTGTTTTTGGTGACACATAGCTTTTCATGCAATATTTTATTGGGAGCTGATACGTAGATACATATTTGATACCGACTATCGATACCGATATTATTATGCGTCTTTAGTTGAGTTATCATGTACATTATTTGAATTATTATACATGTTATTTTTTGTAATGAAATAGTTATACATGTTATTTTATGTACTGAAATAGCTAGTTATGATATAACATGCATAATAACTCAAATAATGTGCACGATAACTTAACTAAAGGTGCATAATAACATCGGTGTTATTTTTTTACTGAAATAGTTATGATATAACATGCATAATAACTCAAATAATGTGCACGATAACTCAACTAAAGATGCATAATAACATCGATATCGATAGTCTATCAAATGTGATATCTACATAACATTATCCTATTTTATTTAAGAACAATAAAAAAAATACTGATCTATCTATTATTTAAGGTCTTTGACTGGGATGATTAATTTTAGATCCAGTTGTCAATACAAAGTCACACATGTTGCCGATTTATGAAAGGCACTTGATTTTCTTCTCTTATTGGTTGGAAAAAGAATAAAATATTTTAACGGTCAACTATGGATACATTAATTTAAGACAAGTCAATGAACTAGGTGAAAATTTTATATAATTTTGCTCTACAGGTACTACTTTTCAGGAAATTATTTGATTGGGGGTCAACAATAATTTTTTTTTTCTCGTCTCGGTAGCATATATATTTTCTTTTTTGTACTAGAATTTATACTAGAATTTTCTTTTTGAAATGTACGTATGTATAAAAAAAGTGAATTAGACCATAGTTTTTTTTCTTAATTTTGTCTATTGAAAGATCACATTTATACTGAGACAATTTAGTGAAAATATTCATCGATGTATGCAAAAAAACACTATCAGAATTAGCGTGAAAATAAAAAAGCTTTTTCCGTGAGCATAATCACGAAAAAGAGGCTATTCTCGTAAGATAATCACGAAAATACTCTCATTCAACTACCAACTACGCTCGATACAAATGATGATTTTTTCGTAGAGTATCATAGAATAACTATTTCAGTGAACTTAATCACGAAAGTAAGTGCCACAAAAATATTCCTTTAAAGACCTTTCATGGGCCAGTGATTTTTTTGTTAACGTGGGTTCCACCTATTTTTTCATAAAAAATAATTTATTTTCTACCAACACATTATGAGAGATGACACAATTTCATTTGTTATGATTTAATAATTTTCTTTAGTTAATGATATTTATTTTACATTCAACAATTTCAACTAAACTAAATTATTTAACAACACGTTATAGTTAAGTTGAACTTGTTGAACCGTAGAGGGAGGTGAATAGAGGCGGAACCAAATGCATCCTAAATCCTAAAGGGGGCTAAGCCCCCTCCATGAATTAAAAAATTGTACTTTTTTTATTTGGACCTCATGCTATTTTAATTACCAAATACTAATTAGCCACCCTCATACAAGTTAAATTATATTACATAGTAGTTCCTATTTAGCCTCCTCCAATCATTTTTAGCTCCGCTCTGAAGGTGAATAGGGTTATTTAAAAATTTCTATGATTCTTTTGGAACTTTATACGCAAGTCAAATTTCTCAAAGGCAATTTTTTTACACCGGACAAGCAAATGAATTTACACGATAAAATAAATACAACAAATAAATTTAAGTAAAAAATAGGGATGCAAAAGCGCAAACAAAACGAGCACATGGAACATCGAGATTTAACGGAGTTTGGCTATTGACGAGCCTACTCTTCGAGTCTCCGATCGTCCAACGTCGATAATAATATCGGTCTGTTGCACTATCACACAAGTCTCTTACAAAGACCGAGATCTAGCTCCTTACACATCAATGATGGAGACTAGACCCATATGGGTGCGTTTGGATCATGTCATGGTTAGTGCAAAAATAGTGCTATCTAGATTAGTAGTTGAAATAGTGCACAAATAGTGCTATCTAGGTTAGTGCAAAAATAGTGCTAATTTTATGCTATCTAGGTTCGTGAAAATGTTGTTTGGATTGCATGTTTGGAGTAGTGATGGTGAGAATTAGTAAATAATAAATTATTTTAGTTTTCTAACGAATAATAATAATAATAAAGTAATAATATAATAATAATACAAGAGCATGGCTAAAATAATATGCATAGTACACCACATAACGTACTATGGGGTCATTTGTATTTAATTTGGTCATTAAATTAATATTTAAGTTGCTCAATAAATTCTTCATATCAAAATCTTGTAGGAAATAAAATTTCATGATTTTTAGAGCTTTCTTGCTATTTTTTAAATATTTTTTAAAAACAGTCCAGAAATGACACTTTTGTAGTATTGAATCTGGACTGTTTTTAAAAAATAGCAAGAAAGCTCTAAAAATCACGAAATTTGTTTTCCTACAATATTTTCATATGAAGAATTTATTGAGCAACTTAAATCTCAATTTATTGACCTATATCTATATGCATAGTACGTTATGTGGTGTACTATGTATATTATTTTAGCCATGCTCATAATACAATAACAATAAAATTATAATAATATAATAATAAAATAATAATATCAATTTATAATATAATAATAATATTATAATAGTATAATAATAATAACACAAATGACAATAATACAAAATAAAAATAATAATAATAAAATAATGACAATAAAAATAATATAAAATAATAATAATAATAACAATGATAATAATAATGATAATAAAATAATAATAATATAATAATTACAATTATAATGTAATAATAATTATAATGATAATAATGATAATATAATAATAAATAATATAACAATACTAACAAATAATATAATAATATAATAATTATATGATAAATAATAATAAATAATAATAATAATAAATAATATAATATAATAATAAATAATGACAATAATAAAAATAAATAATAATAATACAATAATATTAATAAATAAAAAATAAAAATATAATAAAATAATAATAATGATAATAAAAAAGTAATAATAAAAAATGAAAATAATATTAATATAAAACTAATAATAATAATAATTATTATAATAATAATATAATAATTACAATTACAATGTAATAATAATAATTGTAATGACAATAATGATAATATAATAATAAATAATATAATACTAACAAATAATATAATAATTATAATGATAGTAATAAATAATAATAATAATAATAAATTTAATAATAAATAATATAATATAGTAATAATAATATAATATAATAATAAATAATGACAATAAATAATAATAATAACAATAATATTAATAAATAATATAATAATAATGGTGTTGATAAATAATAATAATAATAAATGATAATATAATAATTATAATTATGATGATAATAATTATAATAATATTAATAATAATTATTATTATCATAATTATATTGGTAATAATTAGAAATAAATAAATAAATAATTTAACGATGGTAATGATAATATATAATATAATAAAACTGATAATAATAATAGTAATAGTAATAATAATAATAATAATAATAATAATAATAATAATAAATGATTTTTGCTATCCTTACAGCCACTAACCTTACTAACCCAACCAATTGACGGGTTAGCGGATTAGCAACTATTTGGCACTAACCCAAAATAGCTAAAACATGTTTGGATCGTTTTGAAGTTCAGAATAGCAGCTATTCTCGGGTTTGTGCTATTCTGGGGCGATCTAAACGCACCCATAGTAAATAACAAAAGTTTGAAGAGAGAATTTGAAGGCTACGGTTTTCAATACTTAAACTTGAGATTGATGAGCAAGGATTTTGAAATTTGAGTAAAGCTTTAATGGTGTTTTTGGCTGCGACTAACAGTTGAAGAAATGAGGTTGAAATTTGTGTAGAAGAAGGCTAGCAGATGCCAAATATATATAGGCAAAATTAGGTCAAATCAAAAGATAGCGTTATAACATTTTCTATGTGCATTTTGTAACGTTGTAACGCTATGTTAAGATCCGACATAATTATTTGCAATTTTATTTTTAAATTTTCATAAGAGAAAATTGGCGTTATAATGCCAAATTGGCGTTATATAACAGTATGCTCGGTCTGTACAATACTTAGCCAAATTCTGGTTTGCTTCTTGGTCTATCATTATAACGCTAACATATCGTTACCTAATAGTTGCTCTGTCAGCTCGATACTTAGCCTATTTTTGGACTGGTTAATGGTCTACCGTTATAACACTATATAACTTTACGTAACGGGTTACACTGTTATTTTGATACTTAACCATTTTCTGGACGGGTTGATGGTTCACTGTTATAATGCTATGTAGCGTACGTAACAGATTACTTAGTTATTTTGATACTTAGCCATTTTTGGGATTGGTTGATGGTTTATAGTTATAGCGCTACTTGACATTACGTAATGGGTTGCTCTGTCATTTCGATACTTAACCATTATCTAGACTAGTTTAATGGTGTACCGCGTTATAACTCTAAGTTGGCATTATGTAACGAGTTTCTCGGATTTTTCAATACTTTGCAAATATCAAAATGGTTGAAGCTTATCGTTATAACGCTACTTGGTGTTACATAACACAACCTCTGTCAAAGAAGTAGACAAGCATGATCTAGATTTGTGGAGTATTTGAGTGTGGTATTATAACGCTATGATGACGTTATATAACACTCTGTTGGTTTTGTATTTTGGTCATTTCAATCTCAAATTTAAATATTTTTGTTTTACAATAAACATAATCTTTATTTGAAGCTTGTTCTTAGAGTTGTAAAATTACCCGCCCGGGTCTACCAGCCCGTGGATCCGCCCGGGTCTACCAGCCCG
Source organism: Eleocharis quinqueflora (assembly GCA_964058865.1). Lineage (NCBI taxonomy): Eukaryota > Viridiplantae > Streptophyta > Magnoliopsida > Poales > Cyperaceae > Eleocharis > Eleocharis quinqueflora. Next base: position 34,538 of record CAXKVX010002085.1, on the reverse strand, counting down.
TGGATCCGCCCGTGCCCGACCCGCCCCGTGGCCCAGATCCGACTCGACCCATGGTTGGCGGATCCAAGGATCTAGCACGGGTCGGGTAGGCCCAAAATCCCCAGAACCGTGCCCACCCGTGCCCGACCCGCCCCAGGACCCGACCCGTGGAACCGTGCAGAAATTCAAAAAATTTCAAAAAGAAATACAGAAAATAAAAAAAATAAAAAATTCCAAAAAATTCGAAAAAAATATATATTGAAATAATGTGCAGAAAAAAAATTTAATTCGAAAAAATAAAAAAAATTCAAAAAAAATCGAAAAAAATGGACGGATCCGAACCCGACCCGTGCTCGACCTGCCTGGATTCGACCCGTCCGGATTTATCACGAGTCGGGTTGGGAGTTTTGGGTTCGGATCCGTGGACTCGTTGTACCCGTGGATCCGGGTGGGTCGGATCCACGGGTACCTGACCCGGCCCGTATGTAGAACACTACTTGTTCTTCATGTTTGAGCTCATTCTTCACACTTCTTTTTCCACTTCCTTTGTTCTTTCCTTTGATTTGCTTATAAGTCCCTATAAAGATCTCAAAAAAGAAATACTAATAAAATGCCAATTTGTTTTGCAAATCTACAAATACAAAAAAAAAAATTGTTACAACAGAAATAATACAATTAACACTAATGTAACAAATTTAATGCTTTTTAACAAATAACAGATGGTCAATGTTCCTTTTGAAAAAAAAACATTGACAAGTTTGAATTTATGCACACACACCATTCTTCTTTTAGTTATGAAAAAAAAACCTTCTACTACATTTAACACTTTATCTCCAAATCTTGTATATTTCAAATTAATGTTAGTTTGATATTGAAAATTAATGACAACTTCATTTTTTATTTTTTCGGGTATATTGAAAATAACACTTTATCTCTTAAAATGACAATTTATAATCCAATTTACAATTTTTTAACCACTATAATCCTATTTTTCCAGGTGCTAGATTGGCCTGCTTTCATATATCTCTAATTAAATACCATAAAAGAAAAGAAGAAAAATATGAAATATTCAAATAAACGAAAAAAAAAGCGGAATGAGAGAATTTTTTTACCTCTTTTGTGAACTGGGGAGATAAAAAAAGACGGAAGAGAGCACAAATATTATGACAATTTTTGAACTAATCAGAAAAAATCACACAAATGGCTAAAATCAAGAGAACAAAAAATAGGAAGCGACTAACTGTCTCCCCTTACAAGCCCCTCTTACACGTCCTCATATATACAACAAATGTAGTAGTCTTTATATACTGAATGTAAGTCTTTATACTCAAATGTAGTAATCTTTATACTATTGGATTTGATTCATTATAATAAATATTGAGTGTCAAGTTTTCATTTCTCAAGACATGTAGTATTTATTTGTAATTTCCTTGTTAATTATATACTGTAATGAATACTGTATCATGAAAGTCTTTATAATTAACATTCGAAGTCTTTATACTTTTGGCAGTCTTCATTTCTCAGGGAATGTACACATAATATTTTATTTGTCAGTCTCCATTTTAACATGGAAGTCTTTATATTAAATGTTACAAGTCTTTATATTGTATCACGTAACTGTTTGTCGCGTAGCGGGAGACGCGAGAGGGGGACAGGAAATGGGAGATGATATATTAACTCTAAAAAATAATACTCCTTTTAGCAGCGATTCTTAACAAAGAAATGTTGTTAAATGTTATCCCATAAAATAAAAAATACAATATTGTTAACAAAGTTTTTTTTTTTAATCGTTGTTATCAATCTAACCTTTTAACAAATTTTCTTCAAAAAAAAACCTGTTGCTAACGACATATTGTATTTTTATTATTTTTTATATAATATTTAACAATGGTTATTTATTAAGGATCATTACCAACAATGTTTTTTAGTCGTTGGTAATGATATTGTATTTTTTTTATCTTTTGAAATGATCTTTAATTAATAACAGATTTTAATTAAGAACCATTGATACATAGTTCGTCAATATTTTTTTAAAATGACATCGCCCTCTTTTATCAATTGTTATTTGTACAAGATAGTTTATTATTAATTAATTAAATAATTTTATTTTATCTTAATATATATCAAATATATGTTCACCTTAATTGGAGGAGACATAGACATTAATTAAAAAAATTGGAGTAATCCGATTAAAAATAAATTAGACTAGAGAAGTAGTTGATTTACACGAATAGTGATAGAATTAACAATTAATATGACATAGTTAAAAAAAATTAAAACATAGTTATGTTTACAAAAAAAAAGATAAATGGTCTGAATTTTGTTATCCCTTAACAATTTCTTCTAGAATCATATTAAGAGGAAATCACATGCATCTAGAGCATGTTTTGGCAATTAATTCTAATTCTGAATTAAGATTATAAGTAGACTTTATTTTGCATGTATTAGTAAACATGCTCTCTTACATGTTCATTAAATCTATATGTATAGATTCCAAGGGTCTAATAAGCTTGTAATTAAATATAAAGTTCAATTGGGCTATTATTAAATGTTATAATAAATATTTTGTTGATCTATGCCAACTGTATAAATTGTTTCATAATTTCAAGTGTGATCATGCCACTTCTTTCCATGTGGTTAGATATTTGTGTTATCTTACTTTAGCTTGTTTAATTAATATCAAACATTTCCAATTATCTATTGAATCTTTTGGTGCAGTATATATATCACCAATAACAATATCACATAATATTAGATTGTGAGATTTTGTTGTAATATGTTCATATAAATTTTTTTAACCAAACAATTGAATAAGTTTTTTTAGCTTCCAAATTGATTTGTATTAGCGGATCATAAATTTTAAAGGAAAATGTTCGGTAGATATCACAATGGATACCGACTATCGATACACAAGCTATTATGGGCATTGTTTGAGTTATTATGCATATTGTTTGAATTATTATGTATATTATTTTGTACTGAAAAAGTTATTGCGCATGTTAACAAAATAACATGTATAATAACTTAAATAACATGCATAACTATTTCAGTACAAAAAGTAACATACATAATAATTCAAATAATATGCATAATAATTCAAACAAAGTCCATAATAACATGCGTATCGATAGCCGGTATCGATTGTGGTATGGTAACTGCGTATCATCTCCTAATTATAAAATGTGTGTGCTAGTACTATTGTGGCAATCCATTATGTTATTGAATGCCACTGCCAATTCTACCAAAATAAATTAAAAAAGGATAATATTGTTACGTAGATATCAATATTGATATCGACTATCGATAACGACCCTATTGTATACATTTAGTTGAGTTACTATGTACATTATTTGAGTTATTATGCATGTTATATCATGTTATTTTTATATTGAAAAAATTATTATGCATGTTAACAAAATAATGTGCATAATAACTCAAATAGCATGCATAACTATTTCAGTACAAAAAATAACATCCATACCTATTTCAATACAAAAACTAAATGCATAATAACTCAAATAATATGCATTATAACTCAACTAAATATATATAATAATATCAATATTGATATTGATATCTACGTATCAGCTCTTTTTAAAAAAACAATGCAACAACCCATTATTAAAAGTCAGAAGTCAACAATTTTCAAGGGCTTCTGCAGAAATTGCCAATTAATATTTACCGACTAGATAAATAGCTAGTTCAAACCTAGATATTTATTTTTTGACATCTTCGTTTGTTTGTTTGTCAAGTTTAGAAGTCATAATTATTACCAATAGAGATTTTGTCTCCATTTAGATTCCATTTTCAGATTGGCTTTCCCATTGCAAATTCAAATAAGCTGCTGCGTTACACGTCCAGCGCAGTTAATTTGGATCTTTAAATCGCTTTGAGATTCGTGCAAACATTAAAAAATAGACTTTTCCGACTCAAATTTGGGCCGTTCTTTGCTAACAGCACAATAAATTATGAGCGTCCGAGCTGTGCTGCGCTGGAGCAGATTTGGATCCGTATAACTGCTGATTCCTTATTTCTCAAATACTTTTTCTTTTTTTATCTAAATTATGTTTGTTATTATTTGATTATTTTTCTCATGGTTATTATTTTTTTTTTGTACAATGGAGTCTTCAGAAACATATCATAGTTCCTGAAATTATTCAATGGACTACCAGAGGCCCAACAAAAAGTATATAAAAAAAAAATTAAGAACTACTAAATTTTAAATATCACTGATCTCATAATGAAAATAGTATAAAATTTGTCACAATAATATCGTAATAAAAAAACTAAGAACAAATAAATTTTAACTTAAGTGTTTTGTTATATATGCATGTTAATCGCTTAACATGTATAACAAAATGCTTAATATACACAATAATTTTCAAAACAAAATAATTAATTGAAATAACATGCATAACAACCCGCTTAATATTCATAAAAAAACATGTATCGAATAAGAGTATCGTCTTGCGTATCTTTTATCTGCTCCATATTTTTCCTCTTTTTAACTAAACAGCTCCCTAAATTTATTGTGATGACTATATGTACATGTAAATGTTCAATTGCCAATTATTTTTTTGGTAACAAAATGTGCTAGTGTAAATGTTTAGCCGCTATTGTAATATATATAATGTTTATATTTTATAGATTAAAAAATTGAGTAATTATATTATCCTCTTCTTCCGTCCCCTTACACGCCTCTACTATAGGACATAAAAAAAAATTCTTGCGCTTCTTTCTTCCTCTGCGTGCTGCACTTTTCCTTCACATTCTTCCGCAACGTCTCTTCCATTTTCCCTCAACCGCTTACAATTTCAGTTGATCTTCTCCTTTGCTATTTCTCCTCGATACCTAAACACTTTAGTTTAATATTTCAATATATTTGAGCATTCAAGTCTTTATATAAAAACAAGCAAAACTTTATATTATAATCAAGTTTTTAAAAAACGAAATTTAAACTTCGAGTTAATCGTTTTAACGAAAAAACTTGTCATGACGTTAAGTTTTCAGAAAAAACGTTTTTAACTGGTTTTCTGCAGTTTAACGGATTAAACGTTTTTGTTTTTTTATTTTATCTTTTTGTTTTTGCTGGATGCTTACTGTAATGTACTTGGTGATTTGTTTACTATTTTACTAACTAGGGGTTAGTTATTGTCAGCTTAGTCGGGTATACTGGTGTTATGATGGTGTGTTGATTGTTTGGGTACACTGGTCTTGTGTGTTATATTGATGATGACATGAGGTATTATTATATTGGAGTGACTTATGCAATTAGATAGTGGAGCTTATAAAAAAACATTGAAGCACATTTCAAAATAAAATACATTCTAAATCCTAATTATTAAACATATCATATCACATCATGCATATTTTTAAATAATGAAAAAAGCAGCAATGCTAATAATAATGTTAAATATATTATATAGTATATAGTTACATAGAGTCCTACAGATGATAAAAAGTGTGTATGTTTGCACCACAATTTGGTCTAAAATAAATAAATAATAGATAAAAAATAGTTGGCCGTTTTTTAATTTAACTTCCGTATAATTCCGTTTTAACGTTAAACCGTTAAGCGACCACCTCACTGTTAAGGGCCGTTAAACGTTTTTTAAAAGCTTGATTATAACAAGCAAGTATTATAACAAACAAGTCTCTATATTAGAACCTGCAACCTACAAGTCTTTATATTAGAACAATCAAGTCTCTATATTATGAAAAACAAGTCTATATATTAGAACATGCAAGTCTTTATTTTTAGAACAAGAAAATGTCTATATTTAAACCTGCAAGTCTTTATATTAGAACAAGAAACTCTATATATTATAACAAGAAAACCTTTATATTAGAACATGCAAGTCTTTATATTAGAAACTACAAGTCTCAATATTGAAACATGCAAGTCTTTATATTAGAACCTGCAGTCTTTATATTATAATAAACAATTGCTATATCAGAATCTGTAAGTCTCAAATATTTGAAACCTGGAAATATCAATATTGAAAAATTCTAATATAAAAAATTTAGTCATAATATAAAGATTTGTAGGGAGAGCGGAGCTTCAACGGAACAAAACAAGCAACTATTAGCGAGCAAAGCGAAGTGTTAAAAATTTATTGTCTTCTAGCGAGAAGCGTGTAAGGGAGACAAATAAGGAGAACATGTTAGTAATGATAACCTAGGCGGCCTAAGTTGTGACTAATTTTCGACTTAATTAAAATTCCGAGGTCCTAATTGCAACTTTGATCAATTCAATTTCAAATGGCAATTGCTAAATGGATTAATTTGATCAATTCAACCAACTCAATTGAAACACTTCTCAAATGCAAATAACCAACAATCAATTAGAGAAATGTGTATATCAATGTGGCTTAACTAAATTTTAATTGCTGAAGCGTAATACCAATTAATCAATATGTCTCAAATAATTCTATTTAGCAATTCAATTAATTTCCCAATTGGCCAACTCAAATAACAATTCACTAATCTCTAATTAAGCAATTCAAGCACAATTCACACAAGGCAATTAGGAATTAATAAATTTGAAAGAGTAAAGAGTAAAGGGATGGCTCAATCGCGTGTTGACGGAGTTCGACTTGCACTAACGGCCTCGCCTACGTCTCCGAGTCCTCGGCGTCCTCGCTTCTTGCGGTAAAAAGCTCGATCTGCTTCACTAAATAAAGTTGTAATACAAAGTTGAACCTTGCTCTCTTACACACTAAGGATGAGAGACAAGGCCAAATAGCCAATGCGGCACAATGGTCAAAAGAGAAGGAAGATAATAATAGATGATCTCTCAAACAATCTCACTAATGATTTTGATTTAATTAAACAAGAGAATTTGAGCTTAGCAAGAGATTTAACAAGGTTTTGATTTTCTAACAATGGTGGCAGCTCTTTAGTGTCTATTTTGAGGATTTAGAATGGTTGGGAGAGAAAGGGAGAAAGCCCCATTTTATAATGGCTCAGATTTGGATTTTATTGGCTTTTACCGCAGCTCACCGTTACGTAACTGTGAGTCATCGTTACGTAACTATGACTTAAAATGTGACCGTTATGTTTGTCTCTTTTGAATTTCAGCCCACCGTTACGTAATTGTGACTTAAAATGTGAACGTTATGTTTGTCTCCAATCTTTTGTCCCTCGTTCCCGTCTCCTACTCTCTTTCCTATTTTGTCTTATCCTTATTTTGTCTTTTTTTTTCTTTCCAACTGCTTTTTTTTTCTCTTCCAACTGCTTTTTTCTTCTTTAATTTTCTTGCTTATTGTTGTTTCTTTTTCCTACATTCTTTCAACGAGAGATTGTTAGAAACGACGAGAAAACTGTCAAAAACGAAAATAATGTTTAAAGTGACGACATATCTAAGAATGGAGAAGTGATGAAAGATCTGAGAACGAAGACGAAAAACAACGAACGACCATGCGACTGCCTCTCACTTTCGTCGTATTCATCATGGTTGTTATCTTTTTCACGAAAGAAAAAAAGAGAATGAGAAAAATAAAAATAAAAATGTGCATCTAATCTGAACACTTTGGATGTTCTAAAAATACATCAATTAATTTGAGTTGAAGGTTGTGATCCTCATGAACTGTTTATGGGATTAGCTAAATTATGTTGCAGCTTTCAGAGCCTAGCTAGTATGGTTTCAATTCGAATGTTGGCATCTTCTATTCTTCTATAATGTTTTTCCGGATTGATTTGATTATTCTCATCTCAACTATTAATTAACCAATTATTATTTCCTGTGAAGTTAGTATAAGCATCTGGAAATTTAGTATGAACACCATGTATATGAACATCTATATAAAAGATGTAAAACCTAAAAATCCCACGATAAGTCCTACTTTTCCAACCAGCAGCCACCATTTATCCCAACCAGCAACCACCATGTGTAAAAATTAAACAAGCTTCTCCTCTCTTTGATTTTCTGCACCATTAATTTGCTACACTGTCGCTCCCTCTTCTCCCTCTCTTGATATTTGAAAGTTGATTAATTATTTTCTTATCAATCTTATTATTTTTTTCATTTAAATGTGTTATTAATATTTTGTGCATAAATAGTTTCTTTTTATTGCAGCAACAAATTGATCACTTTTCATCTTCATCACCACCTCTTTTTGATCAATCTATTGAAGGTTAATTTTGATCACTACCTTATTATTAAATTGCATATATTTAATATGTAATTTCCATTGGTTATAATTAAATTGAATACATATATATATACACTTATATATATATATATATATAGAGAGAGAGAGCTATGCTATTATGCTTCAAGAAGCAAAAGGGAGTTATGCTTCACATATTCTCAACCATTCGATTTCATTATGACCAATCCTGAACTGTGGACCTAGAAAACTTGAAAACTGAAAGTCAGTATACCATCTTAACCAGATTTCTTAAGAATTTATTAAGTTTAACGTTAAAGCAAATTCTCAAGATATTTTTAAAAAATATTTTTACGAGATATCGGAGCCGAATCTCAGCCAAGTTAGAAACTTCTTATGAACGACTGGCGTAATACCACTAGAAGTTCAATCTATCTAGAAGCTCTAAAGGCAACCGAGACGATTGAAGAACCCGCAAACGGCTTCCTAAAACCAGCCGAATTTGCGAAAGGGGCCACAACAGCATTGATCAAGCAGAACAACACAATAATCCAACTGCTGGTCAAAATCAAAGAAGATCTGAAAGATTGCAAAACTGCAATCAGAAGGCTAGAGGCCGTGAAAACCAGAGTTCCAGAGACAGAGAACCTCGCATAATCCATAGACGATTTACAAAAGGGCTTGCAAAAACTTAGCCTTGGTGAGACCAGTGTGAGAAAAATCAAGAAAACAACAAGACAGTTCTTTGTTTTCAAAAATCCAAAAGAAATATTTGACTCTGTCAAGAGCCAAAAATGAGTCAAACAAGAACAAAAACATTGGGTAGGCCAAGTATATATGGCCAAGAAAACAACCAAAACCCCACAGTCGAAGATCAGATAAGAGGCTATAGGCTAAGAAGCCGATTAGCACATGAAGCACAAAGGAGAATGCCAGGAAGAAGGTGTTACATAAGAAGTCTGGAGTCCCAACTAAATCCGGACGCTGAGCTCAACCATTCACAGTACAGAAGGGCTCAACAAGTTCCAGCTGAGACCTTATACCAAGCTGGATGGTCTGAACGAAATCATCGAGTATACCAACACTACTCAGATGAAAGAATACTAGTTGCAGATGGAGCTCAGGTGGAGCTACCATTTATCTCACAACAAAGCTACAACCAGTTGGTACAAGAAGGGTTGCAGCATCTGCACATTGGTCTTGTGATGATAAGATTATATGCACTCCATAGGAGAAAGGCTGGGGTAAACGCCCTAGTGGTTTTAAGAGACACAAGATGGTCTGATGATCGAGCCATAATCAGTTCCATGGAGATAGACCTGACTCGTGGTAATAACTGGCGTATACAACACCAGACATGACCTTAAGTGTTCATGATTTCAACAACCACATCCAAGTCGTCGTACAAACGCATGGCTATGATGGTTGGCAGAGTGGAGAGAGTAATTTACTGCTCTCAAGATCGTTTATAGGAAGGCTATCAAACACCAGCCACACAAACTTCAGATACAATGTGGAAAGAGTAGCAGAACACCTGACAAGCAGAGGGATTCGAGCAATTCCAGGCCAGATGAGGTCAATTGAGGAATTAAGAGGTAGACAATGGATAATACGGCCAGCAACAGCACCAGCCGTACAGAATCCTCAGACAGCAAGGATAAGGACCAAAACTGATGGGTCCTTAGCAGTAAGATTTGGTGGTTATTTAGCAACTGCACCACCAGAAGAGGTAACAATAGGACAGAACGATGAAGAAATCATAGGGGAGGAATTAGCTCTCATGATGACATGTGATGATTGGGATGAACAAAGCCAGTCGGATGATGACAGTCTAAGTGTACTTATGACACTGGCATCATTACCAAGGGAATCTACTTCTGTCATAGAAGGTGGTCCAATCTGGGATCACTACAGCGAAGATGAGGATACAGAGAATGATTGGGTAAACCCATTCGCGAAAGTTGGTGGGGGTAGTGTTATAGCCACGACTCATCAAAATTCGGAATCGATGTTTGCCACAGTCATGGAGTATCCCTCACTTCGTAATCTGACGAAGAATATTGAAATAGTCCTTTCAACGACAACAGCTGAATCGGCCAGAAGACCCACAGAGCCTACAATGGGTCCTGTAATGTATCCACCAGGCACAAGGAGAGAGAATATTGAAGTACCACAAATCAAAGCAAGAATTGGAAATTTGAGAGGTGGATTTTCAAAACAACACAATGATAGGTTTGAATTACCCTCAGCGCATGCAAACCAAGGAGTAATGCTAATAATACCAGACGACATTGGGCAGTACAATGATACAATTTCAAGATGGGAATCTATTACTCTAAATCTTGTGAATGAAAGAAGTTGAGATGACAATAAGAATAAGGTTATCTACATTGAAAACCTACTTGGAGATATTGTCAAAAAGACATGGATTCAATAGAGGATGGCATATCCTCAGGAATATGAAGAGCTAATAAATATTGCAAATGACCCTCAAAATGTCATCTCGCAAATCAGAAGAATGATCTTGTTGGAAGACCCTTACCAAGGTTCAACGGTAGAACAGGATCAAGCTTACAATGACATTGAAAGATTGTCATGTGACAGCATGAAGGACTTGTTTAGCTACATGAATGACTACAAGTATCTTGCTGCTAAATCAGGCCGAATGTACATTTCGCCTGAACTTTCTGAGAAATTCTTCCGGAAGATGCCACCATTAATTGGTAAAGAAATTAAGAAGGCATATTTTGAGAAATACCCCGGAAGCACAGTTGGTGTGTTGCCAAGAATTAACTTTGCATATTAGTTTTTGGCAGAACAGTGCAAGAGAGCAGCTGTTCAGAGAAGTCTAAAGGACCTATCTTTCTGTAGCCAGATTCCAATCCCTGGTTACTATCAGAATAATAAGAAGTATGGCTTAAGAAAAGCCAAGACCTATCGTGGAAAACCGCATGAATCACATGTGCGTGTTTTTAAGAAAAAGTATGCGGATAAAGTCCGAAAATGCAAATGTTTTATTTGCGGAGAAGAAGGTCACTTCGCAAGAGAATGCCGTAAGAAAGATGGTAACATTGTAATGGCAGCGATAGTGAAAAATTTAGATCTAGATGATAAATGGGACATCATCTCGGTAGACCAAAATGAACCCGATAGCGATGCTATCTGCTCTCTCTCGGAAGGAGAAGTCGGGAGCACAAACACGTTAATGGCTAACCCTAAGGATTTTCCATTTGAAGAAATCTACATGATGACTGTCAGTGCACCGGAGTTAAACTGGAGGTCATACCCAAACCTTCCCGAACAATTTTTGTTGTGTAAACACGAATGGGAGGACAACTCAACAGTACCACGAAACAAAGAAAAGTGTGTGTGCTGTAAAGAAATCACGAACAAAAACATGAGGGCTAATTGCATGATTTGCCGAGAAACAATGTGCCCTATGTGTTCTAGATTTGTGTTTGGAAGAAAGATCCAGAAGAAACCCCAGAATGTAAGGGCTTATGATGGGAAAGATGAGCTGATAAAAGAGTTATTGGACTATACCCAGTATCTGCTCATGAAAAACGAGAAATTAGAAGAACAATTGCAGACTCTACAACGCAAGAAGATGCAAAAAGCCTTGAAAATCATGATTTAAAAAGCAAGGCAAAGGTTGTAGTTGAAGATAATGATGACGAAGAAGAAGTCGTCAATGAAATAATGCACCAGTTCGAAGGCATTAAGATCAGAGAACCAGAGATTGTAAACAAGATCTCTGATGAAGAAGCTGAAACTTTGGTACCTGATCCAAGAAGAGGCAGGAGGGTACTAAACAGACTATACAATATTGAGTTGCAAATGGAGATTCCAGGTGTGAAAATTTTTAAGGTGCAAGCAATATTGGATACAGGAGCAACAGTTTGCTGCATAAATCAGAAGATAGTGCCAGAAGAAGCACTCGAGCAAAGCGCATACCCTATACAAATTAACGGGTCAACTCGCAGCAAATAGCAAATTTGAAACTTAAAAATGGGCTGATGAGTATTGAGGAAAATAAATTCAGAATCCCATTTACGTATGCATTCCCTATGGGAGAGAAGGAAAACATCCAGATGTTGCTGGGATGCAATTTCATAAGGGCCATGCAAGGTGGCTTGCGAATTGAAGGACAAATGGTTACATTTTATAAAAATGTAACCACAATCACTACAAGGGTAGATGCTGAAGTAGCCTCTAAAGCTGACCTAGAAGAACTTGAGCTTTCTGAGCTTGAGTACATTGAAGTAAGAGAAGCAGTGGCGTATAATTGTGGTGAAGAGTCACCTGACTTTAAACGAAGATTCAACACGCTACTTTCAAGATTGAAGGAACAAGGATTCATTGGTGATGATCCTTTAAAACATTGAGGAAGAAACCAAATCAAGTGTAAGCTTGAAATGATAAATCCGGATATCTCTATCCAGGATGAGCCCCTGAAGCACGTAACACCAGCAATGCGCGAGCAATTTAACAGGCATATACAAGCATTGCTAAAAATTGGAGTGATCAGGCCAAGTTCAAGCAAACACAGAACTATGGCGATAATGGTGAATTCGAGAACAACCATAGACCCGGTTACAAAGAAGGAGGTCAAAGGCAAGGAGCGCATGGTATTCAACTACAGGACGCTCAACGATAACACACATAAAGACCAATACAGTCTTCCAGGTATCAACACAATCCTGAAGAAAGTGGGAAATAGTAAAATATTTTCAAAATTTGATCTAAAGAGCGGCTTTCACCAAGTTGCTATGAATCCAGAGTCAATACAGTGGACTGCATTTGTAGTTCCAAGCAGATTATACGAATGGTTGGTCATGCCTTTTGGATTGAAGAATGCACCAGCAATTTTTCAGCGCAAAATGGATAATTGTTTTCGAGGCACAGAAGAATTTATAGCCGTCTACATAGACGATATACTGGTGTTCTCAGAGAATGAAGAACAACATGCTGAGCATATTTCAAAAATGCTTAGTATTTGTGAGAAAAATGGGCTTGTACTTTCGCCCACAAAAATGAAGATTGCGGTTAAGGGGATTGAATTCCTTGGAGCAGTAATAGGTAACAGAAAAATCAAGTTGCAATCGCATATCATTAAGAAGATCATAACCTTTGAAGACGAGAAAATGAAAGAGAAGGCAGGGTTACGATCATGGCTAGGCGTACTAAACTATGCCAGAAACTACATTCCAAACCTTGGTACACTTTTGGGATCATTATACTCAAAGACCAGTCCTCATGGTGATAAACGCATGAAACCTTCATAATACCAGTTGGTAAGAAAGGTAAAGGATTTGGTACAAAACCTACCAGACTTGGAATTACCACCTCCCAATTCTTATATTGTAATTGAGACAGATGGCTGCATGGACGGCTGGGGCGGTGTGTGTAAGTGGAAGAAGGATAAAACTGACCCTAAAAGCACAGAAAGAGTATGTGCTTATGCAAGCGGGAAATTCCTGATCGTGAAGTCAACTATTGACGCAGAAATACACGCTTGCATGGAGACACTAAAGGCACTCAAAATTCACTATCTTGATCAGAAGGAGATAACCCTCCGAACAGACTGTTAAGCTATTATTAGCTTTTACAATAAATCTGCACAGAACAAACCGTCAAGAGTAAGATGGATTAGTTTTGTAGATTTCGTTACAGGGACGGGAGTCCAAATAAACTTTGAGCACATTGATGGCAAGCTCAATGTTTTGGCGGATTCATTGTCAAGATTGGCAGTTAACATGATGAGTGCTAAGCTAGATGAACAAGTCTCTAGCATTCTGGTACAACTAGAAAGTGCAATTAACGAAGTAATCGAAGCACCTCAGGAATCGATTATTCGTGAACTAAGTAGTACCATTGAGAAAATTAATCTTCTCATAGGCCGAAAAACGGCCTAGTAGTCATGAATTCTTATTGCGGTGGTGGACCGCAGAAACAAATCATCACATTTATCTAATAAGTGTGTTTATCTTATTTTTAATTTTTACAGAAATGGAAGGGCTAAGATTCATCATCAATAATGAACCACGAAGGGTTAAGGGAGCTTTTACTCAAGCAGAAGTATGGAAATCACTATGTGAGCAGGATTCACGAGTGGCACGCTATTCGCAAGATAAAAAAGAAGCGTGGGAATCACTATATGGGCAGAACGCACAATTGGCACGATATTCGCAGGGCACTGAAAATGCCTTCACATGTTATGCGCGAACTATAGACGAAGATAATGCCATAACTGGCAGACTATCAGATTTATACAAGGAGCAAGCCGGTGCAACATGCAGGCAAATAGCATTACTAATTGCTATGAAGTATTTACATAAAGCAAGACTCCTATCAATAGCCACAAAGGATAACTGGGCAAACAACATGTTAAGAAGAGTGGATGCCAGCATTAAGGCACTTATTCAATGCCATGACACATTGTTGGAGAATTTTAGAGATACCCATTATTAAAATTAAGGACCAGCTTGGTGGGGTTCTACGGATAACCACTAGCTTTTTAGAAAGTGTATGCTTTTCTAGATGCCTCCTTAATGTGCTGGAGCATCTACTTTTCTGAGTGGTCTTACTTTTCTTTCTTTATGGATGTCGTCTAGTGTGCCGACACATCTTTTTCTTTGAGTGGAAGACAAGAGTAAGTGGAAACCTCTTTATTAGCATGACGATGGGGCCCAATGAGCACCCGATGCAATAATAGAGATTATCTTCTCAAGTCTATATATTGTAACATCTTGTGAAGTTGCAAGCACATCAGAAAATATCTGAAAGCTTATTTTTCCAGTTAAATAAAAGTCTCAAGTTTCTAGTACATAATTTGTCCGAGAGCTTGAGCCGATCTAAATTCTGCGCGATTTCCCGTTGGTATCAGAGCTTGAAGTTGTACCTTTTGATTTCTGGTTAGTAATGTCTTTCTAAACTCTTTCATAATTTCTAGAAAAACAGGGATGGAACGATCATAAAATTAAGTTGAGAAGGGAGAAAGGTTAATTAAAACCGAAAAGCTTGAAGTTTGAGAGACGTGTACTTAGTATAGGCGATAAAGAGGAAAAGAGTACCCAAAGGAGGGGAATAGTACCATTACATTCGTAATATTAAGAAGGCACCCAAATGAATGGCCAGAAAGTTTTAATCTAACGGTTTTAAAAGCATGAAGCACGAGACCCATCTACTTCATGAAGCACGATAGCATCTCTCTCTCTCTCTATATATATATATATGAGCAAGGCTAAAATAATATGCATAGTACACCACATTTCGTACTATGCGGCTATGTATATTTAATTTTTCCAATAAATTGATATTTAAGTTGCTCAATAAATTCTTCATATCAAAATCTTGTAGGAAATTAAATTTCGTGATTTTTAGAGCTTTCTTGCTATTTCTTAAAAACAGCTCAGAAATGGCAATTTTGTAGTATTAAATATGAGCTGTTTTTAAAAAATAGCAAGAAAGCTCTAAAATTTAATTTCCTATAATATTTTGATATGAAGAATATATTGAGCAACTTAAATCTCAATTTATTGAGCTATATACATATGCATAGGACGATATGGGGTGTCCTATGCATATTATTTTAGCCTTGCTCTCTATATATATAGATAGATAGGCTAGGGTGCTCCATGGTGCACAAAATCGCTCGTGCTCCACATCCTTTATCTCCAATTTGAAAATCTCAATGACTGATACGAACCGTTGAACATGATCTACATATTGAAATCTACTTGGAGATTGAATTATATATTTTTTTTTGAAACTTTTTGCTATTTTTTAAAGAAGTAGAAAATTTGCTAATCAAACAGTTTCTAGACCAACAAAAGTTGCAATTTTTCTATCTCTCTAAAAAATAGCAAAAAATTAAAAAAATGTAAAATTACATCTCCAATTAGATTTTAATATGTAGATCATGTTCAATGGTTCGGATCGATCGTTGAAATTTTTAAATTGGAGATACAATGTGGAGCTTTAGGAATTTGGTGCTCCATGGAGCATCCTAGCCCCCCCCCCCCCCCCCCCCCCTCTCTATATATATATATTTTAGAGCTGGGCTATGGTGCATGATCAAGCACCAAGGTGTTGGCACCTAAAAAGATATCAATTCTTAGCCTGCATGCAAATAAAGAGAAAATAAAACAAGCAAAAAAATTATGACAAAGCATGCAAAGCACCGGAGCTGAAGCCATATATCAGGGGAAGTTTGTAGATTTCTTTGCTCTTTTGAATTCCAAATTTAAATATTCTAAGTTCACAAATAATCTAATTAATGCTTCAGCTTGATTTTGAATATTGCAACTCTTCTTGAGTCTTTCTTGACCATTTCTTGCAATGTTTTTTCATTTTACTCAAAGATCCTTTTAATTATCTCAAATTCAAGAAAATGGTAAAACTCCAAATAGCTTTTCTTGAGTGTTCCTTGATACAACAAATACATCATTCTTGTGATTGAAATATTATATACACATGAAAGTTTATCTTTATTAGAACGAAATATAAGATATCTTTCGCATCAGATAAAGACATAAAGTACTCTGGGTGCATAACTATTTTTCTATGGTAGATTACATAATAATTTCCAAAATTATAAAAATAAGAACAAATATAATTTAAATTATCTATAATACATCTTTCAAATTTTCTGTGTGGATATGAATAACAATATTTCTTATATACCCAACTTTGACTATCAAAATTTCAAAAACATATTAAATTTTAGAAACATAATGTTTTCAAAATAGTAGACCATATGAGTGTGGCAAACAATAATATTACCTATGTATATTTATAATCTGGAAACCAATATGAGGAAAACTATTACCTACATAATATTAATCTTTTTAAAAACAACATTTTGTTTGCTGTAAACGTTCTTTAATTATATATATTAATGAAAGTATCTAGTATTAACATAGTGTACCATAATAAAGCATTATAAAAACTATATATTATTAACTATAAAAACTTTGAATTATTGATGAAAATAAAAAGCAAGGAAAATATAACACAAATTGGAAACAACTAACAATAATTAGATAGGTGACCCCAACTTAAATAATTAGTGAGATTTAATGCATTTGATTCCTGAGTATAAAAGTTGGTGATCCCCACGGGTATTAATCTTGATTAAGCATTTCCTTTTTTAGTGTGTAAGATATTAAATTCTTTCCACATATATTTTTTCAAATGCCAACTATACCCCTATTAATGAATTGCATGACAAGAAAGAATTTTTTTTGCATCTCTATGATGTAATTATAGCCGTTAAATGTATTATAAGAGTGAATGTACAAAATTTTTGGAAGTACACTAGAATTATTAATTGAAATATTAAACCCAACTAGAGACTTATAAGAAGTGGACTCTAATGAAGAATATTAGCTGTTAATTTGGAAAATATAACAATATATAATATAATGACATATGCTGAATTTTTTTTATGTGATGCAATCACAGTAGCACCAAAATTGGATCTCTTCCTAATTCCTAATAAAGAATTAGTACTCCAAGGTCAAACTTTCATAAGTCAGGACAAATGTACATATTTTCTAATGGCCTTCCTCACTAGATAGAAAAAAATATATTAAAGTCTTATACTTGCTTGAAAGTTTTGGCATTTTCAGAAGTCAAAATATCATATTAGTTATTCTTCATCTACCAAAATATGCATGATAGAGCATAGTAACAACGTCGTGTTTTCAAGGTATTTGATATTATATATTCTACGTCGATACAACAAATATGGCTTCGATAAAAGAGTATCATACGTATGGTTTACGACTCTAATACAGATTAGTGACGGATCTCGTATTTTAGTGCAGAGAGGTAGACTTAATTTCTCTAAGAAAGACTTAAAAAATAATAATTAAATTATAGATTGGCAGATTGCCAAGAGTTTTTTCTTTTTAACAACAAAATAGAAGAAAGAGAGAGTACATGCATGTAGAGATTAAAAAAAACCCGGGCGGGTCTACCCGCCCGTGTACTCGTCCGTGCCTGGATCCGACCCGATCCGTGGATTCCGGATTCACGGATCTAGCACGGGTCGGGTTGGCCCCAAATCCTCCAAACTCGTCTAAACCCGTGCCCGTCTAGACCCGTGCCCGACCCGTCCCAAGACCCGCCCGTGCCCGACCTGTGGATCCGAACCGTGGATCCGACCCGTGGAACCGTGCAAAATTCAAAAAATTCAAAAAAGTAAAAAAAATTCAAAAAAAATTCAGAAAAATTAGAAAAAAAAAAAAATATATATATATATATATATTAAAATAATGTGCATTTTTAAATTCAAAAATTCGAAAAAAATAAAAAAATTCAAAAAATTCAAAAAAAATCGAAAAGTCGGACGGATCCGACCCGCCCGGGTTTATCACGGGTTGGGTTGGGGGTTTGGGTTCGGACCCGTGCATACCAGCCCCGCCGTGCCCGTGAATCCGTAGATCCGGGCGGATCGGATCCACGGGTACCCGACCCGCCCCGTTATTAAATCCCTACATGTATGCATGACGGCAACTCCGCGTTAATTTTCTGATTACACAACAAAATTTGGGTCACCAAGGAAATAGTAAGAAGACAAATTAAGCACCGATGGAAAACAAATATCAATGGCGCCTATCACCGGCCAATAGTTGAATTCAATAGTTGATGGAATTAAGCATTGACCTAGCTGAATTAAATATGATTTTAACAAAGAGACTGAAACAATATTAGTTAGTTATGGAAGTAAAAAATACTATAAACACATATTTTTTGTGAAGCCATCGACCAGCCTTCCCATTTGGCCTTAATAATAAGCAAATCATAAAAGATTAACAATCGCTATCGAGACGTTGAAAAAGTTTTTTCAAAGGATATATTTTATAATCGTACGTGTTATATGGAACGTCATATGAAACGATAAGTTTTATGAACTTACATGTTATATAATTATATATTAATTATATGTCATAAAGTGATCAATAAAGTGTATTTATATATGGATATAAAGTGTTATAGGAATGGATTTTTTAATGTGCAAAAATTATAGTTGGTAATTAGCAATTTATTGATAGACTGAATTGCATAATTGTCATGCACATTTTTTAAAGAGCACATGATCCCCAAGTGACAAGTCACCCCCCTCTCTCTCAAGACATAATAGAAAAAATAGAAAAATTACTCTAAGGAATTAGAGAGAAGATAAGGAAGAAGAGAGATCGTTCGGGTTCTACAAGGAGTTGCCGCGTAAGGAAATAAAGGAACCCATGACCGTGATTTGTTCTCTTAGAAGACCTCACTGCCACACCGAGAAGTGGAGAAGCGTGAACAAGAGAAGAACGAAGAGAAAGGTTTAGGGGTGTAAACGGATCGGATACGGACGGATAATGACTTTACCATATCCGTATTCGTTATAATTTTTCGGATGCGAATACGGATACGAAAAGTTTCAGATACGGATACGAATCGGATATTAATCGGTTATCGAATACGGATCGGATGTCGGACGGATGCAAGTGTGAAAAATAATATATCGGATAATGATCCTTGAAATCATTTCTTGTATAAGGTGTCATTAAATTAATCCTTAATCAATGATACTTGAAACCATTTCTAGTAATTAACAACAACACTTGTTAGCAATTAGATTATATCTAAATTGTGTAGAACAGTGCCTACTGTAAACACACATCAGTAGTCACCATTTACAATATCCTTAGTTTACTGCATATCAAGTTCAATTTAAGGTCTTCCAACTCAAAATACTTCTACATTAGTCGCAAAATTTGTCAACTACAAGATTGTTCGAAAAATACTTCTACACTTTATTCGGATATCCGCTAAAAAAAATGTTCGGATACGGATATTTATCCGTATCCGTATCCGTATCCGATTTGATATTCAAAACCGTAACCTTATCCGTATCCGTCTGATAAATATCCGTATCCGTATCCGTATCCGTATCCGAATATCCGTATCCGCTGTTTCTCGGATACGGATACGGATAAAGTCGGATAGTATCCGATCCGTTTACACCCCTAGAAAGGTTGCACCGCTGTCCGGATAAAGAAAAGCGTCAATTTCGAAAATTGCAAAACATGAAACAAAATTAGACTTCAACTCAAGTTTTCGGTTCTCTCTAGTGATCCTAAATTAATACTAAAAGTATTATCATATACTTCAAAAGAAAAGATAAATATATAAAAGCATGGCAGCACTTTGCTGGTTTAATTGCCTATAATACTTTAATAATTAATAATACTTTAATAATTAATACGAGATCTTGTCAACTACTGTCTCTATCAATATCAACGAAGGCTTCTTATATATTTTATTCATGTGTTCTACCAACTTGCCTCTAAATTAAGGGTGCGTTTGGATCATGTCATGATTAGTGCAAAAATAGTGCTATCTAGATTAGTGGTTGAAATAGTGGTTACTTTTTGCTATCTAGGTTAGTGCAAAAATAGTGCTAATTTTGTTTTATCTAGGTTAGTAAAATGTTGTTTGGATTGCACATTTGGAGTAGTGATAGTGAGTTAGTAAAATAATAAATTATTTTAGTTTTTTTAACGATAATAATAATAATAAAATAATAAAATATTGATATCAATTTATAATATAATAATAATACAATAATAATAAATGATAATAGTAATAAAATAATAATAATAAAATAATGACAATAAAAATAATTATAATAATACTAATAAAATAATAATGACAATAATAATAATAATAAAATAATGACAACTAAAATAATATTAATAAAATAATAATAATGACAATTGTTATAATAATAAAATAATGATAATTACAATAACAATAATAAGAATAATAATAATGACAATTATAATAATAATAATGACAATAATAATAATAAAATAATGACAATTAAAATAATAATAAAATAATATTAATGAAAATTATAATAATAAAATAATGATAATTACAATTATAATAATAATAATAAATAATAATGACAATTATAATAGTAATAAAATAATCACAATCAAAATAATAAAAAATAATATTAATGACAATTATAATAATAATAAAATAATGATAATTACAATAATAATAAACATAATAATAAAGACAATTATAATAATACTAATAAAATAATAATGACAATAATAATATTAATAAAATAATGACAATTAAAATAATAATAATAAAATAATAATAATATGACCAATAATAATAAAATAATAATAATAATGACAATTATAATAATACTAATAAAATAATAATGACAATAATAATAATAATAAAATAATGACAATTAAAATAATAATAATAATAAAATAATAGTAATAATGGCAATTATAATAATAATAATGACAATTATAATAATAATAAAATAATAATGACAATAATAATAATAATAAAATAATGACAATTAAAATAATAATAATAATAATATTAAATAATAATAACATCAAGATGATGATTACAATGTAATAAAATAATAATTTTGCTAACCATTACATGTGCTAATTTGCTAATCCTACCATTTTGTTGGATTAGCAAAATAGCACTAACCAACACTACTCACAACTTACTAAATCATGTTTGGATCACATTTTTGTGTGGATAGCAACACTTATGCATGGTTAGTGCTATTTTTGGTGATCCAAACACTCCCTTAAGATTTTGGCCAATAGTTGCATTATCCTGCTTATTGCAAATTTAAGATTCAGAAAAGAAAAATGAAATCAAATTAAATGAATAAATCCATCCGACAAAGTTATAAATAATGAAACCGCATTAATCCGTACTAATTACTAAATTTTATTAATAATTGCTTTGAATCTGTTACTCAAGATTATGACGTGTGAATTTTATGTATACAGTCATGTTGACCACGCATATATATGTGCCATTAGAGGTGGCGAGTCGGGCGGGTTTGGGTCGGATCGGATTTTACATCGGTCGCATTGATCTTTTTTGGTTAACGGATCAGATTAGGCGAGATATGATCGGATTTCGAGTCAGACTGCATTGACGACAACTTTCGAGTCTTGAGTCGGGTCGAACGAGATTCGGTCGGGTCAGGATGCACCGATAACTTTCAAGTATTATTTTGAGTTTTAAGTTCAACCAAACAAGATTGGACTGCGTTATTGAATTGTGTTATTAAATTAATCTTGTCTTTCTCTGATGTTAATTTGTTATTAAAATTAGATTATTATGTAGGCAAGATAGGATTAGATCGATTACATGTTATATCAGTTCAAGTCGGGTCGGGTCCTCATGTGTCGCTCCATCTCGGGTTACAGGTCGGGTCGGGCTTGGGTCCTCATGTGTCACTTCATCTCGGGTTACGGATCGTCTCGGGTCGGGTCGGATCGAGATCTAATCCTCATGTGTCACGCCATCTTCGGTTACGGATCTTTTCAGGTCGGGTCGGACTTGGATCGCTCATGTGTCACATTGTCTCGAATTACGAGTCATCTCGAGTCGAGTCAGATCAGATTCGGATTAATTTAACTTTATCAAAATATCTGATCAAGTCGAATTCAGATTGGCTCGGGACGGGTGAATTTCTCGGATCGGATCGAGTTCTACCACCTGGCCCGAACAAATTTCTCGAATCGAATCAAGTTCTACCACATGCCACGATGTACTCATCACACTACTCGATATATACTAAGGGTCTGTTTGGCACACAAGGAATACCGAAATTGAGCTCTATTTCGACATGAGAGGGTTGCCAAACGTGTTTTGAAAGAATAGAATAGTGGTAAAATAGGCTATTCCGGTATACCACCATATAGATGGAATAACTGAATGCATTGTTTCGTAGGACTAACAAACCAAATTTGCAATGTAATTATCAATTTAATATATAATATATACTTTATTACTACTGTTAATATTATTATATTATCTTTATTACGAAAATAATATTAATAATTACTATTAATTATAATTATTATTTTAATATTTTAAAATAATGCTTATTATGATAATTTTAGATTATTGTTATTATTATTAATATAATTATCATTATTATTTGATTATATTGTATTATATTTGTAATTAATAATATTTTAGTATATTATATATAATAATATTATTATTATATATAATATTATTATTAATAATATTATTATATTATCTTTATTATTAAAATAATATTACTAATTACTATTAATTATTATTATTTTAAAATAATGCAAATTATTGTAATTTTTATATTATTGTTATTATTATCATTATTATTTGATTATGTTGTATTATATTTGTAATTAACAATATTTTAGTATATTATATACTTATTATTAATATTAATTATTATTATTATTATTTTAAAATAATGCATATTATATAATTTTTATATTACTATTATTATTACTATAATTAGTATTATTATTTGATTATGTTGTTTTATATTTAATAATTAATAATATTTTAATGTACTATTACTTAATTAGTATTATATGTTATTAATATTATTATATTATATTGTATCTTTACTTTATTAGTATTTTATTATTTTAAATAATAATAAAATTATAATTATTATTTTTCTTATATTATAATTATTACTATTGTGTTATTAGTTATTCGTTATTGTAGTTATTATTATTATCGTCAATTTTATTATTTTTATTTATTTTGAAAAATAATTCATATTATTATTAATTTATTATATTATTTAGTTTATTATTGTTATCATTACTAGATTATATCATAATCATTATTATTATCATAACTATCAATATTTCTATTATTCCAATTAACACTTGTCAAACAATAATTTTTCTCTTCAGAATCGTAAAAAATATCAATCTTCTACCCTCTTTCAAAATCACACTATTTTACTTTTACTATTCTAATTTCACTCTTCTTCTAATGTTATTTTTTGATTTGACAAACAGACCCTAATAGTTGAGATAGAATTTACCGATTGGCGAGCTGCAGTCTGAAAGCATTGCATTAATTATTAATGAATTAAATCATTACATGCAATGACCTTGCAGTTGCATCACAAGAAAGCAGCATGACAAATATTGACACAAGTCAAAAGGTTTTGAAGAAACATACATTGATACATGCATGCGTTGCCCTTTCAATTCCTCACTTGACCTGCAACCACTGCACATTCTTCCAAGAAGCACCATCGAATCCCTCGTACGTCCTGATTTTTTTTTTTCGCGACTCTGAAACAATTAAAAACAATTAAGAATTACCACTGTAATCTTAGCTTTCTAAACTTCGACACCAATAATTCTATTTTCTGAACGATGACATCTCGAGGTTTAAAGAAAACGCATGCGTACACAGATGAGAACCAATGTGAAGGAAGAGAATTTGCCAAGTTGTGAATGCAAGAAAAATTGTGTCTAAACGCACAAGACACTGTCTCAACGCATGCGTTCACACAGCTGGTAATTTCTTTTCAGAAAATTCGAACATCTGAATGTTGGGAGAGAGTGACTGAACACATGCTTTTAGACGCATGCATTCAGTTACCCTTCCCAAATTAAATCGCAAATCGACGATATTTCGCGATCTCTCTCTCTCTCTCTCTCTCTCTCTCTTTGAAACAAAACCTCCTCTCTATTTCTCTCTCCCTACTCGATCTCCATCCCTCGCCTTTGTGCCTTCTCCAAAGTAACTCATTTGAACGACACGCTTCACTGCTGTCGTCCAGTCGCACGTCTAGCCCAGCGTTAAACCTGGAGAAATGATCTCTTTTGGCTCCTTGAATCTCAAGACATGATTCTTTAGTATGATCAATATATTTTAATTTCTTTTATTTAGCCAATGGCTGAGATAGATTTCTCAGAGGATAACTTAAGATTTAGATTGAATACTTGCGATCATTTTTGCAAGGTTGACAACTTTGAGTTGAATGTTGTGAAGTTCATGTATTTTATTTGAGTTGGATGTTGCGAGATTCATGTTTAGATTTTTGTGTTTTTTGCTATACAGAAGTTTATGTATTTTATTTCTATAATTTAATTTGGAATAATATGTGTATTTGTGCAATTAAGGAATCAAATAATTCGAATTGATAATGCAATTTGACACAAAAACATAGTTAACGTTTAATTAATCAATGCAACACAAATGCAAAAAAGTTTCCTTACGTTTTTAAACGGAACGTTCAACACAAATAATTGTTTTCGTTAATTAAACGCAACAGTTAACACAAATGAGTATTTACATTAACGTTTTCGACGTTTGATACCCGCAGTTAGTGCCATGCACTTCTGGATTTTATTTGACCAAATGTCTTCAATGAATCTGCAGGAAAATTTTTGGAGACTGCTCACAGTAGAGTTCCCGCGGAATTTTGGACCGTACGATTTCCATCGGAACTGAGTTTGCACGCATCTTGAAGCAATACTACAGTCAGAAACCGTGCAATAACTTTCCTGCGGGAGAAGATTTGAATTGCAAATAATATTTGGAACAGATGCAACCAGTTACCAAATTTCTCGAGTCGGGATGTTAACAACTACCAATATCGCAATTTGATGTTTTCAGTGGGGATTTTTTTATCACTGTTACCACTAAAATGTAGCTGGTTGACCTCAGATTAGATGATGCATAATTATATTAATGGAGAAATGTTATTCTAATTTCTAAAGTCCTCTTGTTTGAAATCTCAAGTTTGCGTTGTCAAAGATCTTTCTTTCCAAATTCCAAATACGCTCGCCTAACAAGTACAAATATTTAGTACTGGAAAAAATAATTATGTCCTTTTCAGAAGAGTTACGAGGAGAAGTAGTACAAGTTACAACCGCACGCACACAAATGCATAATTATTTTAATTGCCTCTATAAAAGCACCAATGCAGTAATCCATTTGTGCAGAACCTCCTGTAATGGGATGCTTCACACAGAGTAGCAGCAGCTACAAAACTTGGCATCTCTCTACAATCAGCTGCTAGTACCAGTTGGTACAGAGCTTCTAATTAAGTTACCTGGTACCGTGGTACGGTGGTACCTTACCATCTAAATCTCGACCGAATCTGATCTTGGAGACTTGAATTTAACAACCTATGATTTTTTTTATCATCAATTGGACCTAATATAGCCTTTATGTGACTTTAAAACAGACCTCTTCAAGCCTGTTTAAGGCCCAATTATAAAACCACTTATTTATTTAAGCCCAAAAAGTTCTGCGCATCCACTTGTGGCCTGTGAGCCCATCAAATTTCATTAAATTTCGGCGTAACAGACCGATTGTTTTAGCAGTCCGGATGAACCGGCTGACTACATAGATCTACTAAATATATTAAAATAATTAAAATAATAACCATTTCCTACTTCATCGTTTTTATTTATTTCCAAATTTGGTATGAGAATATTTATACGGAGCTGTTATATCGATACCTTCATTGATACCTCCATCGATACCAACAGGACATGTCCAGTTGAATTTAGTTTGTATGTTATTTTTATTATGATGCATGTTGTTTTTTGTATGATCATTGTTGTTTTTTGTATTATGCATATTATTTTTGTTATTATGCATATAATTGACCGGACGCTCCACTGAAAACAAATGTCGCTACGCTCACCGACGCGGATCGCTACGGTCTTCGAAGCCGACTGGACGAATCCAGTTGCATTTATTTTGAAATTTTGATCTAGTTATTATTCATATTGTTTTTGTTATTATGCATGTTGTTTTGTGTTATTATACAAGTAATTAACAAGCAAAATAAGTACAAATAACATGCATAATAACAAAAACATCATGCATAATAACGAAAACATAATAAATCATAAATAAAACAAAAAACATAATGAACTTAGCATATAAATCATAAGTATTTGAATTGTTATGCATGTTATTAGATGCACAATAATAAAAACAACATGCATAATAACAAAAACAACATGCATCTTAAGTAAAACAAATTTCCGTCGGAACTCAACTGGACATGTCCAGTGGGTATCGATGACGGATGGCGGCATCAAAGTTGGGATTAGCTGAACATTTTTCTATTTATATTTATTCATAATAATGGAAATAATTATGTATTATTTTAAATTATGTCTTTATTACGTGGGATCAATTGACAATTTTTAACTTAAAATCTCAACAATCATATCTAAAATATTGTTTAATAATTTAGAAATAGAACAAATACGTATAAATATTTGTGAATTTTAAATTGGTTATGTTTCAAATTAAGTCTTATTGATATCATAGAAAGAATCAAAATTGGATGTGGCAGTTGTTACTGCGATGACGCACCAATATTACTGTGATAATGACTCCCTCAATCACGACGATCATCGACGACCACCAACGACGACAGTCATGGCAGCCTCCTCAACGATGATGACGATTGTAGCATACTACTCACCCTTGAAACACAACAACAACCGCTGCTTGTATTTCAATTTTTGTTTTTGTATTAAAATTATTTTGATTTTTTTCATCCTTGTAAATATTTCTTTCATTTTAATGAAAAAATTGATAGGCACTGCGCCTTCCTTAAAAAAATCAAAATTGCATGAAAATAATACTTAAATTGTATCAAACTACAAACACATTTAATATAAATGTTAAAAACATGTTTATAATCTGTATTTTCTTATTTTTAAGAACTTTTAAACTTTTGCTTATTTATTTACTTCAAAGAAAAATCGTTAAAGTTAAAAAAGATCCCAAATCTCTAGTATAAAAAAGGTTATTTTCTACAATTTATTCAAATCAAGCATTAAAAGACAACAGATACGGTATGGAACAATTCATACTCTGTTCATTAACCAAAAATGCTGATGTCGAATATCCCTTATTTACAAAAAAAAAACTTGATGCACAATTATATATTGGATGTTGCTATAATGCCTCCAACATCATGTCTTCTAATATTTCTACCACATGTGACAAATAGAATTCACGAAATCTTGATTATAGACATTAGCGGATTCAGGATTTCCGTCAGAGAAGGGCAAAATTTATTACTTTTTTCATAAAGGGCAAAATAATGCACATTTTTAAATATACATGATTATTTTGCAAATAAAAAAATTCAAGATGGAGCGGCTGCCCCTCCGTGATCTTGGAAGTGGGATATGGTGGAGAGAGCATTAGAAGTGGGATGATCTTGGAAGCAAGACTTATTTATTTTTATTATATATTTGGTACAAATTGAGTAGCATTCGATGAAATATTAAATGATACTTCAATATAAGAAATTTGAAGCAAAATTTATCTATAACTTCACAATTATGATTAAATAAAAATATAACTTCACAATTATGTTAATACGCTTATTTTATTTTTAAGAAATTGACTTTTAACTTTATTTAATTATTTGAAAACAATATTGTCCTCATTTTCAAGTTAAGAACAAGTGCGCCACCTTTATTATACTTTTTTTAGATAATGATCTTTATTATACTTAGATTAGGAACTTACGCATTAGAAGGGAGAAATGCTACTGGATTTAAATTCATCAAATAGTTCTAATATTATATCATAGTAAATTTTCCTACATCATAGTAGTACGTTTAAATATAATTTTCAGATCTGAATAAGCAGGCTTTTATTCGTCCTCAACACAAACTAAACAGATTCTCTTTCAAGATTGCTGGTCATGGTATCGACTTTTCGGATTCGCATATGCTGCCATAATTGTAATGACACAGTCGTGTCATTCAATTAATCTGAACGCTCGAATTAAATTTGAACATTTGTGATTTGATTCAAAACTTGTATATTATAATATAAGTTTTGTAGAATTCATTTGTCATTGAGACAATGAGTCAATGACACTATTGTGCCATCACAATAATAACATCGGATGTCATTCCTGAACTTTTCTGTTCAATAGGTCCATAACCTGTATCTTATTCTGTGTACGGTTCTACTCCAATTCTTCTTGGAAACTGGATTGAATGGGCACGCCACGCCGAGGAAAGAACAACGCGAGTTGAGATCAGATCACCTATGGTCGGAAGGTGTTAGGCTTGATTCATGTTCAAAATTTATTGTATATACTATTTTGAGCGAATTTTTACTTTAATCATAAATTTTATTGGATCTTCTGTGACAACTTCTTGAGAACAGTTGTGTTGAAGTTTAAAATTTGCTTGAGAAGCGTTCCAGATGAAATTTGATCGGATGGATGTCACACTGTCCGCCCAAAAAAACATTAAATCGGAGTCTTTGAGTGCATCCAAACTTTTTAATAAAGAGAAGACATATATTATACCGAAACAAATAATCCCGGAATTATATTCAAATAGTATCAGAATCACGCATTTTTTTCCCGAATTATTTCTGAATAATTCATTTGTGAATATGCATGCATGATGAATGATAGAAGATTCAAGCATGCAGTCCAAAATTTGATAGTTTGCTCTGCATATATCATTTACTAAGAAAATGCCTCGATCCCCAAGAATCATTAATAAATCTTTACGGATATTGTTGATATTTGTCTTTCTAATAGCCGTCATACAAAAGCTAGATAATCATCGTTGACTTAGTCATTATATTGCAATTATTGTTAGATGCAACAATATATACGTACACTAGGAATACGCCGCAAATATATATATATATATATATATATATAGACACACACATATAGAGAAAGGCTAGGGTTCTTCATGGAGCACCAAATCGCTCGTGCTCCACATTCGTTATATCCAATTTGAAAATTTCAACGACCGATCCGAACCGTTGAACATGATCTACATATTGAAATCTACTTGTAGATTGAATTTTATATTTTTTTGAATTTTTTTTGCTATTTTTTTAAAGAGGTAGAAAAATTGCTAATCAAACGGTTTCTGGACTAACAAAAGTTGCAATTTTCCTACATCTCTAAAAAATAGCAAAAAAATTCAAAAAAATGTAAAATTCAATCTCCAAGTAGATTTCAATATGTAGATCATGTTCAACGGTTCGGATCGATCGTTGGAACTTTTAAATTGGAGATACGGTGTGGAGCATTAGGAGTTTGGTGCTCCATGGAGCACCCTAGCCTATCTCTCTCTCTCTCTCCCTCTCTCTATATATATATGTATATATATACATATATATATAGGCTAGGGTGCTCCATGGAGCACCAAACCCTTAATGCTCCACATCATATCTCCAATTTAAAAATTCCAACGACCGATTTGAACCGTTGAACATGATCTACATATTGAAATCTACTTGAAAATTGAATTTTACATTTTTTTTTTTTGAATTTTTTGCTATTTTTTAGAGAGGTAGGAAAATTGCAACTTTTGTTATATACATATAGAGAAAGGCTATGGTGCTCTATGGAGCACCAAATCGCTCGTGCTCCACATCTGTTATATCCAATTTGAAAATTTCAACGACCGATCCGAACCGTTGAACATGATCTACATATTGAAATCTACATGGAGTATGAATTTTACATTTTTTTGAAATTTTTTGCTATTTTTTTAAAGAGGTAGAAAAGTTGCTAATCAAATGGTTTCTGGACCAACAAAAGTTGCAATTTTCCTACCTCTCTAAAAAATAGCAAAAAAATGTAAAATTCAATTTCCAAGTAAATTTCAATATGTAGATTATGTTCAACGATTCAGATCGGTCGTTGAAATTTTTAAATTGAAGATATGATGTGAAGCATTAAAAGTTTGGTGCTTCATGGAACACCCTGGCCTATCTGCTCGAGCAATTATAACCGCCGCCACCATTTCTGTAGTACATCATGTTATTAGTTGGCGGAGGCCGTCTCTTCACCTTCTGGCCACAGTTGAAGATTACAACTCCAATTATGCACACCATGAAGACGATTGTGATTGCATGAGAGAGATGATTTTGTGCAAAATCAATTTGGATCAATATGGTGAGAGCACTTACCATGTTTCCCTTCCCGTTTGGTTTTGCCTTTTGAATAAATATTGTTGCGAGTTAGAGAGCTTATGTGATGCTTTAAAGATGGGTAATGTACATTTACAGGGACTTCTTTGCGGAATGCTCTGCATTTAGGCGGGTAAATTGATAGTATAATATTCGATTTTATTCGGATATTCGAAGAATATAAAAAATTATTCAATTCATATTCGTATTCGAAGATATCTGTATTTGTATTCGTATGGAAATTTTTTAACGAATAAGAATATTGTTTAGCTGTTATCTATCTGTATCCGATCATTTAGCTATTATCAAATAGTATCCAAAATTATCAAGATATATGTGTCCGATATTTTTCGATTATATCTGAATTCATAACAAAAAAATGTGTACTATATATATCTTTTCTTGAATTATGTATGTAGATTACAAATTTAATTAATTTTAGATTTAATTTGTATTTATGTATCATATATTTTTATAATTCACATGCATTTCGATAAACAAACGGGAAATCATGATTTTTTAAATATCCGAATTATATTGCTTTTGTATTTATATATATCTGTCCGATATTCGATCCGTACTCGACATTCGCTTAATATTCGGTCTGTATCTATATTCGAAACTATTCGAATTTATATCCGTCTCCGATACTGTTCGATTCGTATTTGTATCTGCAATTTTTTAACGAATAAAAATACAACAAAACAATTATCCGTGGATATACAAGTTTATGTCTCTATCTACATTTCAAAGTCAACTAACTTTAATGTGACCCCATAAGGCCATAACTTCATCCGATTTTTGGGAATTCCACGTCGACAAGGTTGGATTTTTTGTGGGGCTTATCAAGTTATCATCAAATTTATAGAAGCCACTTTCGAAGTGTTTGAGAAATTCGTATCTCTTGTAATAAAAATTAGTGATCGCTCTCGAAGTTATAAAAGCCACTTTCAAAGTGTTTGAAAAATCCCATCTCTTGTGATAAAAACTAGCGATCGCTATCAAATTCTCAACGCTTTCACGACAAATTATTCTCTTTCTTACAGTATTTACTTTAGAGTCGCTATAAAATTTATTCAGAAAAAACAGTTCATTTCCATCTTACAATTGTTGTCATTTCTGAAAATATAGATCCTTTTGTAAGTCCGTTGATATTATGCATTAAATATCTGTGGGTCCCCCCAGTATTGTATGGAAATGCAGCCGAAAACGATAGTTCAATTTCCAGTCAGGAATTATATATTGTGGAATATTTTGCAAGCTACAACCTACAAAGTCAAGTGAAGTCGTCATAGGGTTTTTTATTGAGTGGCATTGAAATTAGATTAGTCAATCACCCAACACAATTATTTGTCTCAAACTGATTAACTATTCAAAATTACAACATTGTATATATTTAGAAGCAATATTATGTTCTGATTTCGATGTTCGATATCATCAGTTCGGATTCAGAATTTTTGATAGAATGAGACAACATTTTAGTATGAGATATATTACCGTAATTATTTCAAATCATGCATATATTTTTTATTTTTATTGAAAATCTTAGTTTTAGAGGTAAAATTTTGATGAAAGTTCTCAGGATAGGACACATTTTAGAATTTTCTTAAATTATAAATTTTTTTTATAAAATAAATCATGTTATATCATGTACATTTTGAACAAAAAAGTTCAGAATAAAACGCTTGCTCTATCCTGCAACGCATTGAATCCGTCACTCGGCCGATACCGAATGAGCACAAAAGAGATTTCATAATATAGCTATATCAACTAGCAACTACCATATCAATGCCTTTGATTTAATAGAGGAGAGGCATATATATATATATACTGGCATCCCATGAATTTCGCTTGAGAATTAAAATCAGAGAAAAGGCATACCACATCTCAATATATGAGGAAACCAAATGGATGTAGAGATCTAGATGTCAATGGCTAAAAGATGGGACAAAAATTAAACCCGATACTTTCATGCTTTCGCTTCAGCAAGAATTAATGCAGAAAAATGCAGTTACCAGATTGGAGATAGGTGGGAGAGTGATCTCATATGGAAGGCATATTGGAGACGACTGTTCAAGTTATACATGAACATAATCAGGGATTTATGCCAACTTTTTTTTTTTTATGTGTACTCTTCACATTCAACTAAAAAGACTTAAATCCAGTTTTTCTCTCCGAAAAATCTGCACATAGGTCACTGAATTTCATAGTAACCAACTTTTCATAAACTAAACTCAATAATTAAACATGCAGCTGGCAATTATCAATGTGTTTTGGTTTAATTTGGTCAAATGCATGCAATACTTACATTACATATTGAAAATTGGTCGTAAAACATGGTTTCTATTTAACAATTCCCATCTTTTCTTACAAATATCGAACGATATTTGAGATAACTTTTCGGTTAATATATATGTAATCGGTAACAACAAATTTGTTATTAATTTGTGTTCAATGTTAAAGGAAAAGGAAAAGGGAAAATTATAGAATTCTTTCAATTTACATCACAATAAGAAAGAAATTAAAAGAAAATGATACTTCAACTTCACCAAGCACACTCAAATCAAGCATTAACCATGCACACTCAAATCAACCATTCACCAAGCACAATACAATAACAATAAAAATAGCAATAACAATACAATACAATACCACACAATTATAATAACAAGGAAAAAGAAGAATTGCATCATAATTTAACTGCCCCAAACATAATATAATCTCACAAACAAATTAAATGGAAGACAGTTGTACCATTGCATGTTCATGACATTAGTGTTTAATTTCATTTATTTAAAATTTAACAACCACCGCCACCGCCACCGCCTCCACAACCGCCACCGCCACCGCCTCCACAACCGCCACCGCCACCGCCTCCACAACCGCCACCGCCTCCATGAGCGCCCCCAGCGTATGTAGTTCTGCTTGATTTTGAAGGCCGTTTCTTTCCCTCGTCTCCGCAGTTGAATATTACGACGCCAATTATGCAAACCATGCAGATGACTACGATGGCTTGAGAGAGATGATTGTGTGGGAAATCATTTTGAAGCAATTCCGAAAGAGTCTCTACCATTTTTCTTCTTAATGCCCCTGTTTGCTGTTTCAGCTCGGTGCATTGGTATTTTATTGCAGGGGTCTTGGAGAACAGTCTACGCAGTACTACATTTTCAAATTTTAATTAAATTTTTGTTTGAGGAAATAGGCTTGGCTGTAATTAAATTTTATATAGTGGAATTATTAATTCTATGCCCCTGTGGCAATGACTTTTACACGTTTGAATGAGAACTGGCATTGGTCCGAAGCCGGCCATTTTGACCACTTCTAGAGGGTTTTCCAACTATTTGATTTGGACAATTATATCTCACTGTCACAGAAAAAAAGATATACTAATGATTAAAAAATATTTTTGGTAATTGTTATACAATTATGCAATGATAAAGTAAATTAAGTATAATTTAACGAATCTCTCGATCAACTAAGATCCTTCTCAGATATCGATAGCGATCAAACGCTTCTTTTTTGTTCGAGATCTAACAATCAAGTTTTCAATCAATTAATTAAACCTTAGAAAAATAAATCAAATAAAAGAAGCAATAACTCAACAACAATTGTCACAAATATTCAAATGCTAGAAAGCAA
>CAXKVX010002084.1:0-31606 GCA_964058865.1 Eleocharis quinqueflora | reverse complement strand
ATCTTGAGCAGACGTATCAAATATAATTACTCTTGTAATTATACTGTATGCAGATAATCCTACTCTATCAAGGGGTCCAGTGATACTGTAACTCGTATAAAGATACGAGGGACAATTGTACTTTTGATAAACCATCACTACCTCAACTAAGCTATGTATACCGAAAAGCTACCGTTATGATTGTGTTTTACCGGCAACGTTAGATAACAATCACACATGCACATCTCTTAGTAGGAAAGATGAATACCTCACACTTTAGAACTTAACACTGAATGAAAACATTAATGACACGTACACAATAAAATTTAATGTTTCATTCGAGGTTTGTCAAATATCATGTTCTTGTAACATGTATTCATGTAATTAAAATGACATCTCATGTCTATGATCTGTAAAACTTAACCATCTTTTAATCCACATTCTAACCTTGTAATGGTAAGTTAGTGTTCATGCTAATTACCTTGGTTAGAGACTTTTAAGAATATATATCATCTATATTATGAAGTTTCACAATTAAAGTTATTAACTCTAGTCAGATAAAGGAATGATTCATAAATTCAATAATACTCAAGGTAACAAAATGAAAATTTATTAATCACTCAATTCATGAACAAAGTTTTATGATAATTTATCGTAGTATTGACTTCTAGATTATTACAAACTAACAACATCTACTTTGTTCTTGCTCAGGGGTAACACTGCTACTTATGCACATTCAACCAAAGGTACTAATAATATACATGCTCTTGCATTCATACCCACCACTAAATCACCTGAATGAATAGTGAATTCTGGTGCATCTCGACATGTGACATGTATTGATAGTGTGTTTACTTCCTATACTTACCTGGCGATGCCAGAAAGCATCCAAAATGCTGATGGTACTGCATATCCTGTGGTTGGTAAGGATACAGTGAATTGCACTGGTTCTTTGACTTTGTCCAATGTGCTACATGGTCCTTTTTTCCAGCAAATCTCTTATCTATTAGTGTCATTATACTTCAATTAAAATATGTTGTCTCCTTTGATATTTCCAAGGTGAATTTTCAAGAAAAGGGGACTGGCTAGAGATTGGGGACTGACACGTGAGTACGTTTTGTAACTGGTTGTGGTACTTGGACCGAGAGGGGGTGGATCCAATACTGACATCTATGGTTGAGAAGACGTGTTGCTGGATATGGTATGAGTGTGGAAAATGATTTGTTGTTGTATCTTTGATGCATGGAACATTCTTCTTTTAGAATTGTGAGTGTTTTGTATCCATCTTTATATGAAAAAGGCTAATAAGCAAAAACTTGTGCGACACATGTGAGTTTGGCAAGGATACTCGAAACTCTTATATAAGCTCGGGTAATAGAAATTTTGGTGTTCCACACCTACTATGAATGGTTAATATTTTGTGACTTTTATTGATTGTTTTTCTCGTGTTACTTGGTTATATTTGATGAAAAACAAAAGTGATGTGTTTGCTTGCTTTAGAAATTTTCATAAGTCGATTTAGACTTGATACGGGGCAGTGGTAAAGACTTATTTTAGGTACTTCATTGGAATTGATGTGGCTCGTGGAATAGGAGGAATTGTCTTATCCCAGCTGAAGTATATGCCATACTTGCTCACAGAGATAGACATGTTGGGTTGCAGGCCCGCGACTTCGCCGATTGATCAAAAATGAAAAATGCAAGTTGAGTGCATAAGCAAGGGAATCAGTGGATCATGTATGTACCAGAGGTTAGTAGGTCGTTTGATCTATTTGAGTCACACTCGTCCCGACATATCATTTGCAATAACTATGCTCAACCGCTATATGCATGATTCTAGAAAGGGTCATATGGATGTAGTGTACTAAATTGTAAGGTACCTAAAAAGTGCACCAGAAAATGGGTTAATCTTCAAGAAGAATGGACATTTGGACATTGAAGGCTATTGTGACTTTGATTGGCTAAGTTGTGCTGATGATAGAAAGTCCACGTCAGGATACTGCATGTTTGTAGTAGGGGGCAATTTGATCTCCTGGAGAGCAAGAAATAGTCTGTGGTTGCAAGGTCGGCAACAGAAGCATTGTACATGGCCATGGCTTTGGGGGTTGCATAGATATTGTGATTAAAAGCTCTGTCGGTAGAGCTTAAGGTGGATCAAGAAACAAAGATGAAGTTATGGTGTGATAACAAGTTCGCAATTAGCATTGCCAACAATCCTATACAGCATGACAGAACTAAGCATGTGGAGATTGATAGGTTCTTCACCAAGAAAAAGCTTAATAGTGGACAACTAGAGCTGGGACATGTAGCTATTAAGGAACAAGTGGCTGATTGTCTCACTAATGAACTTAGTGCATCAGATTTATCTCAATTATGTGACAAGATGGGCTTGATGGATATTTTTTGTCCATCTTGATGGAAGTATTGAAATATGTTTAATATCTTGAAAGATAGAAAGATATGATTAGTATCTATTGAAATCTAATTAGTATTCCAGATATATTTGTTAGTATCTTTTATATATATATATATATATATATATATATATATATATATATATATATATATATATATATACAGAGAAATGCTATTATGCTTTGCGATTGTAGATCATTAGATCTTCGATCATCATGTTGGTACAAATCACAAAGCTCCAATGGTCCACAATCGCAAAGCACGTGCTTTGCAAAGCATAATAACATTTCTCTCTCTATATATATATATATGAGAAGGGATCCGTAGCCTTCTTTTTTTGTAGCCTCTAGCAACCTCCGCCATCAAAACCAATAAAAATCGCCGATTCGGACCGTTGAAAACATTTTTATACTAACATAAACTTGAAGACCAAATTTTATATTTTTTGAATTTTTTTGACTATTTTATCGGATGGGTTGAAAATTGGATGTATGTAGATCATTAGATAAATACATTTTCAACTCCTCCGATAAAATAGTAAAAAATGTAAAATTTGGTCTTCAAGTCTACATTAGTATGGAGAATATTTTAAACGGTTCGGATCGGTCATTTTCATTAATTTTGATGGCGGAGGCTACCGGAGGTTAGAAAGAGGAGGTTATGGATCCCTTCTCTCTCTTTATATATATATAGTATGGCTAATGTGAAAACGTTTACACTTCGGCCGAAGTGCAAAAATTTCACATTAGCCAATTTTTTTGGTCAAAATTTAAATTTTAGTTGCTCAATAAATTTTTCATATCAAAATCTTGTAGGAAATCAAATTTCGTGATTTTTAGAGCTTTCTACCTATATTTTAAATATTTTTTTAAAAAGTCCAGTTTAATATTAAAAAACATGTTTTTAAAATCGTTGATTGTTTAATGAACGATTAAGAAATTGTGTTTCGTTGATTGTTTTGTTAAAGATAACGAACATAACGATCAAACTCATTCTCTTCACTTTTCATTCATCCCCTCTCTCATCACACTAAAGCAAATCATGAACTTGTGGTGAACGATGCTAATCATACACCATAATTAAATCATTTATATCCTCATTCGAGCAATCATTCATCTCATCTCTCATCACCTTCTTTCAGCATAGTATTTTTCTCTGAAATCAAAATAATTCTAACAATACACAGTCACAAACGAAACTACGAAACAAACGATCACAAAACAATATGTTTTCGTTAACCGTTTTGTTATTTAAACGAAAAAATATCTTTGATAGTAATCATTTCATTTGTCACGAAACGAAACGAAAAACGATTAAACGACCGATCATTGACAAACCACCTACCAGCTCTATGATATTGATATATGGTGTGCTGTTTGAAAGCAACGCTTAGCTTTTGAGAAAATTCGTTTGAATATTTGAGCTCCGTCCCGGATGTTAGATTGTGAAACGGGTTGATTGTGACTTGAGGTTGTCAAACTTGTCAGAGGCGTTTTTCACGGTTTGATACAGGGATTAATTCCATCCTTCTGTGAAGTTTATTTTGTACAGCTTCTTGACGAATCGAGTCTCACCAACTGTACTGTTTACTTTTCGGTACAAATAATTTAGCGTGCTAATGATTGTACGCAAGGTACAATAGACAGCACATAATTAGATTAGATAAACCTACCCAAATGAAAACAAATATGAAATATACAATATATATAGTAATTAGTAAAATAACTAATCCTGTGGAAAAAAAGGATTAATTAAAAGAGCTGAGTACTATCACTCCATTATAATTTATAATCATCAACAAAGCTTCAGCACTGAAGAAACCCAAACATGGATTTCACTCGCAAAACCCTTCTCCTATTCTTCTGCTTCATCTCCTTTTTATCATTAGCAATTCCAGTTCGATCTTATGAAACTTTTCTCGATTGTCTCTTGCACCAGACCCCCAATTCAAATCTTTCTCAGTTGGTTTACTCCCAAAATAACCCTTCTTTCACTTCTTTACTTGACACCTCTATACAAAATCTTAGGTTCATGTCCTCTAATACCACAAAACCTCTCCTAATTCTCAAACCAACAAATGTAAGAGAAGTTCAAGCATCCGTTATCTGTTGCAAGAACCATAGCCTACCTATAAGAGTACGCAGTGGTGGTCATGACTATGAAGGCCTCTCGTACCGGTCGATGTCAGCAACCCAATTTGTCATGATTGATTTAGCAAGCCTAAGGGATATATACATCGATACATACCAGCGGATCGCTTGGGTGCAATCTGGTGCCACACTAGGGGAATTATACTATGCAATTTCTCAGAAAAGCGGTACGTTAGCATTTCCAGCAGGTACATGTCCCACTGTATGTGCTGGTGGTTTATTTAGTGGGGGTGGTCTCGGGGTTATGTCACGGAAATTCGGGCTTTCAGTGGATAATATTGTCGATGCTAAATTGATTGATGCTAAGGGAAGGGTTTTAAATAGGGAATTCATGGGGGAAGATCTTTTTTGGGCAATTAGAGGCGGTGGAGGAGGCAGTTTTGGTATTGTAATTTCATGGAAAATTAGATTAGTTCAAGTTCCCAAGATTGTGTCGGTTTTTGCACTTAACAAGAACTTAAAGCAAGGAGCAATTAGTCTTGTTGAAAAATGGCAACGTATTGCACCTAATTTTAGTGAAGATGTGCTCCTAAAACTTGCTATTGAGCTTGACATGAATTGGGGAGAACCAGTAGCGGTTTTCAAGTCATTATATTTTGGTAGATGTTTTAGCTTGCTCACTTACATGCAAGTTCACTTCCCAGAGCTTGGTCTTGAGAAAGACAATTGCAAAGAAATGAGTTGGATTCAATCGGTTGTCTATTTTGCGGGTTATGGTCATGCCAAACCAGAAACAGTTTTGTTAGATAGGAATTCTGAACCTAAGGTATATAACAAAGGCACATCAGATTTTGTCACAGATATGATTCCATATAAAATATGGGGCGAAATATTTGACAAATTTCGCTACGAAGGAGCCGGTATCATGTACCTTGAAACACATCGTGGACATATGAGTACAGTATCAGATTCTGATACGCCATTTCCTCACAGAAAAGGGGTTTTGTACAGGATACAGTATCTAGTGTTTTGGCCAGAAAATGCTGATGAGGCAGAGGAGAAATATCTGGGATGGGTTCAGGAGATGCGTAGCTTTATGACTCCATACGTGAGCAAGAATCCAAGGGGTGCTTATGTAAATTTTAGAGATTTGGATTTAGGTATGAATGAGGAGGGAAACACAAATTATGAAAATGCTAGAATTTGGGGAGAGAAGTATTTTAAGGGAAATTTCGAGAGATTGGCATTGGTCAAGGGAAAGGTTGATCCGGAGAATTTCTTTTGGCATGAGCAAAGCATACCCCCACTTGTTTTAAAATTGGTTGCAGAGAGTTGATGTTATACTGGTATAATAATAACTGTACTTGAAATTTCTCGAGTTCGTTATAACTGTACTTGAAATTTCTTACCAATTTCTAATCTTCATAAAAACAAGGGGGGAGGAGCCTGGAATGTGATGGAATTATTTGCTCTTATTCAAAACAGAATGATTTGCAGCATGTAATAAAACCTATACTTTATTGTCAATAACATATTTTGTTTTGATCTCCTTCAGTTTTGAAAACTTCTTCAGGCACGTGTGTCTTGTATATTTTATGTTTAATTTAAGAATTATGTAGAAATTGTCACAGAGATCAGATTCTCCAGATTTGATACTATACGTTGCACTGGAAATCCTTCTGTCACCATTTTATTTGTAGAAGTAAATTATTGCATTGATTGTACATTCTAAATTTAGCTGTGTGCTGAGATGATAAAAGGAGCACCTATCTTTAATTTCTAATGTATGATCTTACAATATGGCTATTGTAAAACTACTGTAATTCTTCTTTTCATATCAATAAAATCTGGGTGGGAAGGGTGTTTTCTTGGGAGTGTTTGTGTTCTCAGATTTGCCACTGAATTGTTTATCATGACATCAGAGCCTCCCTACATCAAAACCTATCTCTAATCCACAGATTAACCAACTTCTTTGTTTTCTAATCTCTTGACAACTTCTCTGTTTTCTGGAACACCAATACATCTCGTAAGACCCGAACTGGAGGATAGAACGTGAAGGTGCTGATGGGAATTCAACAATGGAAGCTAGGCTAAACAACTTGACTCAACAAGTTCAAGCACTCCTCCACGCACAGAGAGCCACATTTGGCCCAGAAATAGTCAATGCCGTGAAAGCCAAGGGTAATTCTTTAAATACAAAGTTTAAATTGGTTATAGACTCTGGAGCCTCCGATAATATGGTGTACAGTGATACCGGTTTGATTCAAATTGACAACCATTGTGCATACCCTCATGTGTTAGTTGCAAATGGTCAGAAAGTTTCCACAAAAGGCAAGGGCAAACTTAACATCTTTAAAAGGGAAATAGATGCTATTGTAGTACCCGACCTCAAGCCTAATCTACTCTCTGTTAGCAAATGCACAAATAATTGGAATTGTAACGTCATTTTCACTCCACAGAAAGTACTGTTTCAGGACAGGGTTTCGAGGAAGATGATTGGTGAAGGAAAGTTATCTGGAGGGCTTTATGTGGTGGATTTCTTACCATCTGCAATGACTGCAATGAATCCTCATCTGTTTTTCCTAACTTATGGCATAGCCGTTTAGGGCACCCTTCTGATCATGTAATGAAGTTATTAGGCATTACTTTAAATTCTGTTGATTGTGATTCTTGTTACTATGCAAAACATCATAGACTGCCTTTTTCAGATCGTCTTGATAAAGCAGAAAATTTGTTTGATTTAATTCATTCGAATACTTGAGGAAATGCCCCGGTTGAGTCTAAGGAAGGTTTTAAATACTTTGTCACTTTTATAGATGACAAATCCCGTTCCACCCGGTTGTATCTTTTGAAATCCAAAAAGGAAGTAGCAACTATTTTTAAGAACTTTTACAACATGGTAAAAAATCAATTTGGTACCACTATTAAAGTACTCAGATCCGATAACGGAACAGAATATCTCAACAATGATTTGCGAACCTTCCTACAGAGTAAAGGTATTTCTCATCAAACTTCGTGTGTAGGAACACCTCAGCAGAACGGAGTTGCAGAGAGAAAGAACAGACATTTGTTGGAGGTTACCAGGGCTTTGCTTCTGTCTGTGAACTTGCCTAAAGAGTATTGGGCCGTTGCAGTCCGTACCAGTTGCTATCTAATTAATCGACTTCCAAGTCGCATATTAGAATCTAAAAGTCCACTACAAATTCTG
Organism: Eleocharis quinqueflora; assembly: GCA_964058865.1. Lineage (NCBI taxonomy): Eukaryota > Viridiplantae > Streptophyta > Magnoliopsida > Poales > Cyperaceae > Eleocharis > Eleocharis quinqueflora. The sequence continues at coordinate 23,915 of CAXKVX010002084.1, read as the reverse complement.
TACAATCGAAAAATTAACATAACCCATTTAAAAGTGTTTGGATGTATATGTTATGTACATTCTCAAGAGGGAAACAAATTGGATCCAAGAGCCCACAAATGTATATTTGTTGGGTACTCATCTGAAAATAAAATGTTTTTTGGATATGATAATATCAAACAGGGGGAGCATACCGAGTTTATAATTCCAAATCCTGAAGAACAGCCTGCACCTGCACCTGCACCTAGCGAACTCCTCATACAAATTGGACCGAATGAAACAACTGAACCACACGAACCATATGAGATGAATGAAATACAGCTCAAAACAGAACATGATTCACCTCGTCAAATGCTGAGAAGGTCCTCCAGAACACTTCAGCCTTCAACAAGGTTAAATGATTTTATTACATACTCTGTAGAATACCCTATTGAAGATCAAATAAGGTATAACAAAATCTCAAAAGATTTCTTTACCTTCTTAACCCGTATTGAAAAACCTGTTGAACCTGCATCTTTTGAAGAGGCCAACAAATAAAAACTCTGGTCTAAAGCTATGAGTGAAGAACTAGATGCCATGAATAAAAATCACACCTGGAATATTGTACCATTATCGGAAGGAAAAAAACCGGTTGGTTGTAGATGGATTTACAAAATCAAGTTCAATAGTGATGGAACAATAGAACGATACAAAGCCAGATTGGTTGCCAAAGGGTACACTCAAACCTATGGTTTAGATTACAAGGAGACCTTTGCACCAGTAGCCAAAATGAACACAGTACGTATTCTAATGTCTGTTGCTGTTATTCGTGAATGGCCACTATTCCAGATGGACGTAAAAAATGCATTTCTGCAGGGTGATTTAAAAGAAGAAGTTTACATGGAAATTCCTCCAGGTTTACAAGTACCACAAAGAAACTGAATGGTATGCCATCTCAAAAAGGCGATCTACGGACTAAAACAGTCTCCAAGAGCATGGTATGGTCGACTGAGTACTACTCTATTTAAAATCGAATACACGAGAAGTGCAGCAGACTCTTCTTTATTCACTCAAGTAACAGAAAGAGGTATAGTTGTTATCCTCATTTATGTTGATGACCTTGTGATCACACGAAGTGACCAAATTGGAATAGATGCGCTCAAGAAGCATCTGAGATTGGAATTTGATATTAAAGATTTGGATAAATTAAGATACTTTCTCGGAATTGAGATTGCCTGATCTCACAAAGGATTGTTCTTATGTCAAAGAAAATATATCCTAGACTTACTTAAAGAGACAGGCAAACTAAGCGCAAAACCGGCTACAACTCCAATGGATTACAACAACAAAGTTGTTAAAGATGAGGAATTGCTCAATGACATCAGTAGGTATCAACATTTGGTAGCAAAATTAATTTATCTTACTATTACTAGACCTGACATTTCTTATGCTGTTAGTTTTGTTAGCCAATTTATGCAGAAACCAACAAAAGGGCGCATGGAACTCATTGATCAAATTATGCGATATCTAAAGTCAACATCAGGAAGAGGAATTCTTATGAAGAACCAGGGGCACACCACCTTGACAGTGTATACGAACGCAGATTGGGCAGGGAACCCACTAGATAGAAGATCTACATTCGAGTTATGTGCATTCGTTGGAGGGAACTTGGTTACCTGGCAAAGTAAAAAACAACCAGTGGTTGCAAGATCGAGTGCAGAAGCTGAATATCGGGCCATGGCAACTGCTACAAGTGAAATCTTGTGGTTACGCCTATTGCTTCACGAGTTGGGATGTCCTAGCCTTGACAACCCTACCAAGCTCTTCTGTGATAATCAAGCAGCTATTCATATAGCATCCAATCCAGTTTTTCATGAAAGGACAAAACACATTGAAGTGAGTTGTCACTATGTCCGTGAAAACTTGTTGAATCGAACCATAGAAACCCCCTATGTTCGCAGTGAAGATCAACTAGCCGATGTGTTCACCAAAGCTCTAACGAAAGGGAAGTTTCAAGAAATAGTCGACAAGTTGACCTCCGATGATATCTTTGGATCAACTTGAGGGGGAGTGGAGAAATTGTCACAGAAGATCAGATTCTCCAGATTTGATACTATACGTTGCACTGGAAATCCTTCTGTCACCATTTTATTTGTAGAAGTAAATTATTGCATTGATTGTATATTCTAAATTTAGCTGTGTGGTGAGATGATAAAAGGAGCACCTATCTTTAATTTCTAACGTATGATCTTACAATATGGCTATTGTAAAACTACTGTAATTCTTCTTTTTATATCAATAAAATCTGGGTGGGAAGGGTGTTTTCTTGGGAGTGTTTGTGTCCTCAGATTTGCCACTGAATTGTTTATCAAATTATTTTGGTTTTTTTATTTGATTAAACATGAATAACTTTATATATTAGTGTTGTGATATAAGAGTTAATTATTGTATGATTGATTTCAAATAATTATACTTCATGAATTCAATGATCAATATTAATTACTTTGTTGTTTGAGCATTTATTATTTATGAATTACTCGAGTTGAGGATTTGAAGTGTACGACTTAATAATAGATTAAATTACAGTGATTGCTGATGGTCAACTTTTCTGCATGAAAAATTGTATTTGCGAGTATTGTCGAACGCTAGCCATGGCTAACAGTTGTACAAATGTACATGATCAAGAAGATGATCATTATTATAAGTTACTTTGGAAGACCACGAAAAAAATAAATAGATAGACACATTCCAACCTTGTACTTATATTGTGTGACATAAAAATTGGCACGTGATAATTTATGTTTTGGCGACATGGTTGGTATGAATTATATGTGTTATTTGATTAGTTATAATATATATTGCTAGGCATCTTTCGTAATTCAAAGAATTAAAAAGGTTTAATTTAATTGGCAGCATGCCATAAATTTCATTAATATATCATATGAAATAAATCGGATAACCTGAAATCCATCTCAACTTTGCATATCACTTGACCCAATCTGAGTTGATCCAAGCCCGGCCCAACCTTTTAGATACCACTTCAGAAATAATAAAGTATCAATACACTTAAAAAAAGATTGTAAAAGAGTAATCCTATTTAACAACTTATTAATTTAGTAATTATATTAAAATAACAAGCTCTTCACATTTGAAATTAAATTAAAAGGAATTGAGCCTGGTCGGCACAATGAGCTGTACAGCCCCTTACGTGTAAGCATATAAATTATCTAAGTTGACACTAGGCACCTCAGAAAACAAAGAAGAAAAAAAGAAAAAAAAAAAGGAAAAAGAGGAAACATTTAGAAATTTTTAGCAGACCATGCATGCTCTCACAAAGAAAACAGAAATAGATCAATGACTAAAGAAACCATTCTACTAATTCTTTTCCTCTCCTGCTGTTCTCTCCGCTTCTCTTTTTCAAATTCAAACTACCAAAGTTTTCTCCACTGCCTTTCTAACAACAACCAACCTCCACAGGGAAACTCAGATATTATCTACACTCCAAGTACCTCTGATTACACCTCTATTTATCTCTCATCTATTAGAAATCTAAGGTTTCTGCAACCTGCCACTAGAAAGCCATTCCTTATCATAACACCAACAGATGTCGCACATGTTCAAGCCTCAGTTGTATGTGCCAAGGAAAATGATATTAGGATCCGGGTCCGGAGTGGCGGGCATGACTATGAAGGCCTGTCGTATCGGGCGGTCGATAATAGCAATCAATTTATCATTGTTGATTTGGCTAATATGCGTGACGTCGAGGTAGATATGGAACAAGGCACAGCTTGGGTGCAGGCAGGTAATGTTAAATTTCTAACATTTTGATAAGCTGGCGAAATTAAGCATTTTAAATGTATCAAGGTTGGTTTCTTATTTTTTTGCCCATCTTTTTGCTGCTGTCTTTACACTGAATCCAAATATCTATGGCTTCTTAAGCCTGTTTCATCAATTCCAAAAAAAAAAAAAATCCCACTTGTGAAACTTCCTAGCAAGTCCAGTTTGAGTAGTTCCTTCATTAATTCCTAGAGGTTTCAGTAGTTCCTTCATTAATTCCTAGAGGTTTCAGTAGTTCCTTCATTAATTCCTAGCAACTGTGCCGAATTTTTTAAATTTTTTCTCTTTTTGATTTTAGCAATTGTGAAAATTAAATGAAGTCAATGTGATAGTTCTGTATTCTGCCTTATCAGATAGCATAACATGTTAATTGGTCTTAGAATTTATATGATCAGCAAGACAATTAAAAAGTTTCTCAACAGGGGCTACTGTAGGAGAACTATGTTGCAGAATTGCCAGCAAGACAAATGTATATGGATTTCCTGCTGGCGTTTGCCCCACAGTTGGTATAGGTGGCCATATAAGTGGAGGGGGATTTGGTACATTGTCGCGAAAATATGGCCTCGCCTCAGACAATGTTTTAGATGCTTTATTTGTTGATGTAAATGGAAATATCCTTCAAAGAGACTCAATGGGAGAAGATCTCTTCTGGGCCATCAGAGGCGGGGGTGGTGCCAGTTTTGGCATTGTGGTGTCGTGGAAAGTGAAGTTAGTACCAGTTCCTCCAGTGGTAACTGTATTCTTAATTAATAGAGACGCAAATCAAGGCGCAATTGATCTTGTGACCAAATGGCAGAGCGTAGCACCTATTTTGCATGAGGATGTGTTTATCAGAATAGGTGTACAACAAGTTTATGAAGGAGGTGTGAGGCAAGTGAAAGCTGGGTTCAGTGCTTTGTTTCTCGGAAACTGTGTTGAGTTGCTTGAAAAAATGAGAAAGGAATTTCCTGACCTTGGAATTCAGATTCAAGATTGCAAAGAGATGAGCTGGATTGAATCTGTATTATATTTTGCTTTCTACAATTCTGATATTTCTAAAGAGGTTCTATTGGACAGAGGCACAGAACCGTACAGGTACATTTGCTTTTTCAGTTGAACAGCAAATTAAAAGTCTTGTTACAATCTAATGGAACTATAAATCAGGTTATATCTCATTATCAGTACTAACATCACAGGGGTATATTCTGGTATAAATGCCAACAGCTAGGCCAACTAGGTGGGTTAGTACTTAATACTTCATATCTCTGGAAGTTGGTTCTCAGGACGAAATTTTCCTATAAAGTTTATATCCAAAGAATCCAGATTGTGCCTGGGATAATAAAGGAAATAACCAGAGATGTAATGCACAGTTTTTCCTTGAAACAAAAAGAAATGCTTTGCACTAAATAATGAGATCATACATAGGTATTTCAAGGCTAAATCGGATTTTGTGAAGGTACCAATTCCAAAATTAGAATTAGAAAAGGTATGGAGCCACTTGTTAGATGACAATGCTGGTGTTATAATCATGGATCCACATGGTGCCAGAATGAATGACATATCAGAAAGTGCTACACCATTTCCACACAGAAATGGCAACCTCTACAGCATCCAGTACTACACTTCATGGAAGGAAAATGATACTGTGATTTACAACAAACGGATGACTTGGATTAGGAACTTGTATGATGAATTGACACCTTATGTCTCAAGCAATCCAAGAGCTACCTATGTGAACTACAGGGATCTTGAATTGGGCACAAATGAAATAATTGGTGGTATTAGCAGCTATGAGAAGGGTAGAATTTGGGGAGAGCAATATTTCAAGGTCAATTTTAGAAAATTGGCACTTGTGAAAGGAACGGTTGATCCTACGGATTTCTTTAGGAATGAGCAGAGTATACCTCCTTCATATGCAGAGAAAGAGATGTTACTCAATAAAGAAAATTATTCTAGTAAGTCAAATTTTTGTAGGATAGTTTATATGTATTTGATTGGATGGTTATGTTACGCTATGGAGGTTTTCTGAATCATATAATAAGGTACATAATGTAGACATGATATGAAAGAATGAAGATTTATTTTTTATATTCTATTTCTCTCTGTTAGATACTGAGATATAGGAAAGATATTTATCAATGAGTAGATTAGTTTCCTTTCTGGTAAAGATGTAGCTAGCTGTTTTCTTTCTGATAAAAGGAGGATATTACTCCTGTGTTCTGTATATAAGAAAGAATATTCTTCTGATTAAATAAAATTTGGGAGGGAAGGGTGATTCAAGGGAGTTATGTGTTATTTAATTTTATATCAGTAAAATTGTCATGGTATCATGAGCACATGTATCGATTTTGTTGTCATTAGTTGTCATTCTGTTTCCAATGAATTTGATCACTGACATATCCCTACCAATTGTAAGACCTTCGAAACGATCAATTAATTGTAATAATAGATTATTCAATAACACACAAATATATTATATTTATTGGTAGATAAGTATTTAAATTAAATAATTTCTACAAATAAAACTGTAATTAATTCTGTAAGTAATTTCATACTCACACAACAACAAATAATATGTGCTATATTTATAATTTTTCATTTATATCATTTTAGTAATTATTCAATTAGGATGATGTAAATTAGTCTAGTGTTCTTCATGAAATTTAACTGGTAAGTAACAGTATGACAACCTTTTTTTAGCTAAATGGTGTTCGAAAATTCCAATCAAATTGTCTAATGACTAGTGAAAGGAGAAGACATTTAAAAGAAGTTATAAATTATTAATTATAAAAAGAGAGAAAGGAAAAGAAAAAAACATACAATGCAGGGACACCCTTTTATTTTGTATATATTTTATTAGAAAAGTTTGAAGTTTCCCAAAGTAATTGTTTAATATATTTTATTCGAAGTAATAATTTAATAGGATCATTAATGATTTGCTTTAATGATGGAAGTCAATTATAGGGTAGGCTAGCTTCGGCTTTGTCAGCTAGCTTCGGCTCGTTAATATTATTAAACTTAGAAGAACTAATATATTAAAAATATTATTACATTAATAAATATATTATTACAAATAAAAATATTAGAAGTAATAAATACAAGTTATTAAATATATTAAACTTAGTTATTATAAATATTTAGTTAGTAATTATTAAAAAATAGAAATAATAATAGATTAAAATGTTTTTTTTATTATAAGTAGAAAGGTTTATACTCTATTAATACTAAAGATGTTGCAACTATTTCGAGAAATACAAATGGTCTAGTGGTAGTAGGTTTGAATAAAGGTGTTGAGTTTTTGTAAGGGCATGAGTTCGAACCCCCCTCCCTACCATTTTTTCGGATTTAAATAGGGACGCATGTATTAATCGCGCCTCTAAGTGCTGAAACGATTCCAGAGAGCTTTTATTGTGTTCAGCACTTAGGGGCGCGATTAATACATGCGCCCTTAGTCTCTGTTGCTATTAATATCCAAAAAAAACCCTTCCTTCCTTCTTCTTCCCCAAACCCGCCCCTAACCTATTTTTCCTCTCAAATTCGCCCCCCTCTACTTCCTACCTCTCCATCTCCTTCTCCTTCAAGGTTTTTGCCAAATCTTTCTCTCCCTCTCCTCTCCTTGCTCTCATTTGTGATTCCTTGCTCTCATTCTCCTCTCCTAGATCTTACTCTCTAATTTAAGGTAATTTTTGGACTTTTTTGTAAAATTGAGCCATATTAGTTGCATGGCTATTAATTTAGTGTTTTTAGTAGTATTTGTTGATGATTATTGATTGTGGTAAGTTATTATTGCTTTAGTTGTAGCTTTATCGTTTATTATACATTTATATGAATTATTGGTGATTAATTTGATTATTGTTGAATTATTTGTGATTAATTTTGATTATTGTTGAATTATTGGTGATTAATTGTATTGCATGTTCATATATGTGTTAATATATGTACCAAAGTATCGTACCAATTGTTGATTATTGGTGATTAATTGAATTGCATGTTCATATATGTGTTAACATAGTAGTATTGTTGATTATTGCATGTTGAACTATTGGTGATTAATCATACCAATTGTTGATTATTGTTGAATTAATATAGTAATGGCAAGAGAATCAGGTAGAGGTGGTAGAGGTCGAGACCGAGCCGGAAGGAGTGGTCGAGGTGAAGGCAATTTGTCGCCTCCACGCGACATTTCGTACGTTGGATCTCTACTACGAGTTCTCAACCCAACACATGCATCCAACCGGACTTATGATGAGGTAAATATATAGCTATATTATTATTTTTTCAATTTCGCAATTTTAATTTTATTTCATAAATAACACATGTTCATATATGTGTTAATAGCCAACCTTTGTTATGGAGACCAAGGCCAGGTCAATGTCGTTCATGTACGACGACCAAATTGCTCCAATTCTTGAGCGATTTCATCTTAACCATCTCGCTCGGTTGGGAACCATTAAGGTAGACCGTGACCTAATAACTGCGGTTGCTGAGAGATGGAGACCGGAAACACGTTCCTTCCATTTTCCAACGGGTGAGATGTCGATCACAGTGGAAGATGTGTTGATGTTGTGGGGTTTACCGTTGGACGGGCTACCCGTGACAGGCGATGTGGATCAAGATTGGGAGGAGGACGTCATGGAGTTGTTTGGGCGAGTTGAGTGGCAAACCTTTAGGAGACCGCCGGATCATTTCCACATGCGACAAGATTAGTTGCGTGAACCTTGGCAGCCACAAAGAGAAGGCCCTGGTGATAGACGGCACTTGAAGGCAATATTACCTCCTAATGCCCCACCCGAGGAGATCGACATGTATGCACGACTATGTTACTCGGATACTTCATTCTCCTAGCCGTACGCGTATCGGATACGGCTCGGATACGAATATGCCTTGGATACGGTGTGAGTGCGTATCGGATACGCCACGTGGTGTATCCGATTATTTTATATTATTTGACCGACGGATTCGGTCAAGATACGTTTTGGATACGTTTCTGATACGTTTTGGATACGAATTGAGTTTTTTAGTAATATTAAATAAGCAATTGTGTATATTATATAATATTAATCATGCCACGTAATTTGTATAGTATTATTTTCGATATAACATGAACTCTTTTGTCAAGAAAGTGTTTAATCAAATGCTTATATTTTTTTTGTTATTTCATAAGTATCAATATATATTAAAAAAAAGTTGAATAGAAAAACAAATTTCAAGCATTTTAATATATAATATGATTTTTATTATATATATATATCCGCACCCGTATCCGCGATTTTTTTAAATTGCCATATCGTCGCACCCGCACTGTATCGGATACGATACGCGCACCCGCACTCGTGCAACACAGATGCACGAGATACATGTTGGACCTCTTATCTACCGTTATGTTTTCGGACCAGTCCGGTTACATACAAACGATGTTCATTCAGTTCTTAAGGAATATCCATGATCCACCGAGGTATAGTTGGGGCTCGACGGTGCTAGCACGTTTGTATCGTGCTTTATGTGATGCATCAGACAGGAGGAACAAGCAAATTGGGGGTCCTTTGATGTTACTGCAGATGTGGGTGTGGACGAGGCTCCCGATTGGGCATCCGAGAGCGAAGGATTTACCCGGTGACATGCCATACGGGGTGAGATGGATGGGCCCGACGCACAATTATGACGATGAGCCGCATAGGAGTATCACTCTCTACAGGTATTTTCTGACTATTTTAACCATCTTCAATTTTCGTAATAACTATATATTCTAACATTATTGAAAATTATATAGGTGACAACTCGAGCATCTCGATGAGAATGGTCCAGAATGGTGGCCCTACGATGAAGATGTGGTGGCTATGTTGCCTCCGATATGTAATGATCAAGATCATATGAGTCTTTTTCATTATCGGGGGCCAATTATATTTTTCTGGATTGTCGAGTGGCACGATCCTGCTCGGGTTGCGCGACAATTTTCTTTCCAAGTCCAAGTGCCGCCTCCATTGCCACCTCCTGATTGCAAGCGCCTTCATAAGATATGCCACAACAACATGTCAACACCACCTTTATTCTCAAATAAATTGAACGCTTAGAAATAAAATCTAATTTGAAATTAAAAATCAATAATAATAATATAATAAATAATAAAATAGTAGTAAAGATAAAAGTACAATAATAATACTAATAATAATAATATGTTGTTCTACGGATTATAATTTTAAACTAATGTTTTACATCATTAATCATGTACCAAAGTGCTATAACTATATCACTGTTTCTAAATTTTAGTCTATCACAGTTTTGGTATGTGGATAGCTGACTTTTTTGCATTGCGCATTATGTTCCATCCCGTTCGTTCATTTTATCAAGATTGGTGAAAACCGATACTTTAGAAAATACTGCAAGTGTTGAAATCTAGTAGTTTTCACAAATGAATGGTTTAGATTTTGATTTATTATACTCAAAATTTATTTATATTACAATCTTGTGTGATATCCAAATTTTCTAATTTTAAAACTGCCTAAGTATTTGTTCCATTTGATATAAAGAATTATTGAGTATGATAAATCAAAATTTGAATCGTAATTTTACGAAATTTGATGATCAAGCATCGCGTCACAACTGCTATACAATAACACATATTTTTTATTTATAGAATGATAAGTATTTAATTAAATAATATTTACACAATATATAATTATTGTTGACAATTAATTTCATAGAGCAAAACTATGATGTTTGCGCATGCATCGTGCTTGCGCATCTGTATCCTGTGATTGTGCATAAGAGGTTTATACAAAAATTGTAAGAAGAAAAAACAAATACTTACGACGTGCGGCTGACAGCTTTTATTTTTTATTTTATTAGGCATGTTTCAAAAGTAACAATTGTTTAATATCTTTGGTTAGAAGTAATAATTTAATAGGATCATTAATGATTTGCTTTAATGATGGAAGTCAATTACAGGGTAGGCTAGCTTCGGCTTTGTCAGCGAATACGATACGGATCGTATACGTACTTATTTGAAATTGATTTTATGCTTATTCTATCTCTATCCGTTGACACTTGACAGTCACAGGCGGCTTTTCTTTTAGCAAAAGACGTTGGAACGTTGGATGCCAATTGCAAATGACACGTGAGACATAGGTGGCATCTCTGACGAGCCGCAAATTCCAGTATACTATATTGGGGCATGGCCATGAAGGTAAAGAATTGGTTTCATGACGTGAACCCAGAGAAAATAGTTAGATTAAAAAACAAGCAAAAAGAAACTAGTTGTTTTTCTTGGGGAATAGAGAGCGGCAAGACCCATATGACCATATCCGTGTGAAGGTGCGAGACAGCGAACGAAGAAAACCAAGAAAATAGAGAGTGCGCAAATATTACATCAAGTAATACGTAAGATATACCATATAAATGTGATTAATTAAGAAATGACATAATACTATTTTGCTGAGTTTTGAATACGAAGACATATAGAATTAAAGTGAATATATTATAATTATTGATTGACCAATTATAATTAGTTTAACTAATTCTAGTATTATGATAAATGTCAAAATATAGCTTGGGTTAATCCAAATCATTTGAATAAAAAAATCAAATAACAAATCATTGCGGTCGTAAAAATTGGTTCCTGAAGACAGATTCTTATTTGTTTTGGCTGCTTCTTTAATGACTTGTTATGCAAATCATATCATATCTTGTATACGCATTTTTTGCAGTTGTACACACAGTTTTGAAGAGAATATTGGAATTAAATATTTTCATAATGCTTGTTATTAATTACAAGATCTATCCAAGATACCGTAGCACTAGTATTTAAGCGTTGTGTCTCCAAAGAATATGAATGGTGTTAGAATGCATGTGTGATAATTAAAAATAAATACTTCACACTTGATTCGTGAAATTATAGAAAAAAGCAAGAGCACCGTCACTACAACATAAAAAGGGCTCTAGTGTTGTCTTTTTATCACCGGATTACTGTGATAACCTGCATAAAAACGACCAAGGGCATTATCGAGAGTTTGTGAAAAACTTAACACCGAATGTTAAGTAAAAATATGGTATTAAAGGGCTGCTGCATTTTTGAGGGAAAATAGTTTTTTATATAACATCGGGTGTGTACAGAAGTTCAACATTAAAATTGAGTTCTAACACAATATTGTAATAAGGATCCAACATTAAAACTTTTGTCATCGGTTGCTGATCTATATTCGATATTAAAAGGTAAAACATCACCAGACGTATATTAACATCCAATTTTAAAAGTTTTTATCATCGAATGTTATTTAATATTCAGTTTTAAGGTTTTTAACACAGATTTCTAACAAACAACTGTATTAAATGTAAATCTAATTTAGCCCCCAGCAACAACGTGCCACTTTATTTTTGCTCCTCCAACCAGCCGCTACCCGCCATTAATATTAACTCCACCAAAAAACCAATCAGTGGAGCACAAGTCAGCCAAACAATTGGTCCAGGTGGCGATTTTCTGACAATCGGCAACAAAACGACGTATGATCATATGCATTGCATAAATTTAGGTCGGTATTGTCATATAAGACCAAAATATCAGAACATAATTAATTTAGGTCGATACCCATTCGGGATCAATCCAATAGGAAATAATCTCTAATAATCTCCATTTGGATATGCTCTTTGAATGCTTTGTCTCATTTAGGATTAATGGCTATACGATAGTTGCAATCTAGCTTTGAGAAAAATGCGATTTAGTATTTCTCTTTTTGTTCCCACGAGTACGTGCGTACATGCAAATGTGCGTCAGCATATTCGGGGAACTAAGGGAAAATACTGCCGAATTTTTTTTTCAAGTGCTAGATTGCAACTATCGAATGTCCACTAATGAGACAAAGTATTCAAAAGGTGAGTTAGAATGGTTGGCCAGCTCAAAATTTTATGGTGATAATTCGAAGCTGAAACCCTAAACCATAGACCTAGATCCTATATCCTAAATTCTAAATCTTGAGGTCTTAAATCAAAGATGATATGAGAATAATTTATTATTTTCTGATTGATCATCGTAGCATGTGGATGTATGAAAGCCAACAAACTTCAGATGAATACTTGGGAGGGATTGTACAATTTGCAAAATGTGCCACTAAAAATATGAGTTCTAAGGGTGAAAAGTCATTTGCTTGTTCCTGTCCGAATTGTCGGCAGTTGGTGAAATTTTGATGTTTCAAAGACGTTACATACCATTTGATCAGAGGTGAATTTATGGAGCAGTACACTAATTGGATATGACATGAAGATCTTATCCAAGAATTCGTGAATGTCAGAACGAGCCAAAAAGTATTAAATCATAAAACAATATGAACTGAAAATTAAGGAAATTTAGATCCGACAACAAATGTAAGAGGTGAAGTAGGGGTGAAATGTAAGAGGTGAAGTAGGAGTGAAAATGTAAGAGGTAAAGTAAGGGTTATCCAGCATGCGAAAGCATTTTATCAATTTCAATTCAAACTTCTCGACCTTAATTATCTAGCTAAAATCTTAACCAAACAAGTAATAAAAGCAATTGAGCAATTCAAGCAATAATATGCAAAGATAGTAAAAGAGATAATAAATAGCAAGAAACAAGAGAGAGAGCAAGAGAACACACTATGTAACATGGTTTAACCTACAAACAAACTAGGCTTACATCCATGAGAACCCCATATCCAAAATACCTTCTGGGATCGATTCCATTAGATCACAAGTATTTTTACAGTTGCAGAACCTATCTTAAATTTTTATCAACCAGACAACCAATCTTAGATTCCAAATCCTTTGCAAGAGGCTACATCGCTCTACAAAGGCCAATTGTCTGATTGACAACACAAAAGAACGAGGATGAACTACTTGACAACACAACATATTTCACCAAACTAAAACAATCAACAAAGTGTTCTCTCGAATTAACAATTAGAGAATTAGCTATCATATACACTCTCAAGGTGTGGATGCTGAAGGAGAAGGCTATTATGCTCTTTCTAGTGCTCAATTAGATGCGTGTAAACTTGGGGATGACTTTCTTGATACTTCTAATTCGTATCCCCAAGGTATTTGTAGACTGGGCACATATTAGAGTCTTGAAATCTTGAACAAGGAGGTTTGCGTTATAGAATTCCTCAACCCATTACAAAACCCATTGTAACGAGTTGGCACCTTTCCCATTTTGTCCTTCAATGCATCTTTGGCTGACTTCTGGGTCCTTCTAGATAGGAACCCGTTGGGACGCATAAGGAACCCATTATGAGGGGTTGGCAACCCGTTGTGATGGGTGTGACATGCATTACAGTAACGCAAGGCTCTGCCAAAGTGCCATTCTGACCTAACATCTGGCTCTTCTCCTCTTCAATCTATTACAACGGATCGTTTACCCGTTGTGATGGGTAGGAAAACTGTTATGGTGAGTTGAGAACTCGTTGTGACGGGTTTCTTTGTATTACAGTAATACAAGGCACTATATGGTTCTTTGTGCTTGCTCTTGATGCCTATATGATCGTCTTGACTTGTATATGCATATTAAAGCCTTTGTAGCATCAACATGTACCTATATAAACCAGGAACTCACCAAAGCTCAATTGTGCAAGGTTAGTAGTGATTTGTTTTGAAAATTGTCAAACTCAAAGAAGAGTTTAATCTTTCAAACTCCCCATTTTGACAATTTGCGAAATCCTATGTGTGTCCATATTAATTCACATGCACAACAACACATTTCTCTCCCTTTTGGCAAATGGCTCACTTCAAAACAATTGTTCTCCCTAAATATTATCATATATTTCAATTCAAACCAATATAAACAAGGTCCCCTTTAATGATATAAATTTGATAATTAAGGCATAAGTAACAATTCAATTTGCAATTTTGAGAATATGATAATCGAAGAAGCATAACCAAGAGAATATAGAATTGAATATGCAAGAAAAATATCTCAAATAACCAAGTCAAATGCATACAAAAGCTTGAATACAAATATCAAATTAAATATTAGAGTTCATAGGAAAAGCAAATTCTACCCTAAACCAATCTTCTCATCCTCACTACTCGCATGATCATCATTGTAATCTGGACTAACTTAAGTAGCCTCCCCATGTCCTTCTCCCATTTGTGCTTCCTGTCCGATTAGTTTGTAATAATCATTCTAAGTTTCAAATTGTTGATTCTAATGAGTTCGAACCATGGAGTTAAATTCATTTTGCGTATCAAGTCTCTCATGCACCCTTGTCGTGCTGTGCTTCTCAGACAAGGAAAAGTGATATACTTGTTGAGAGATGTATTGGATGCCTTCCTCAACATTTAGCAAGGAATAACGAGGCATTGGTTCAAAGGCCGAAGAGTTAGAGTGAGAATAGTCATAAGTGTTAGAATTAGGGTTGGAGCTTAAAGCGCAAGACTAAGGTGAATTAACAATGAGAAAGCATTTTTAATCAACATTTCCAAATTAAAGCTTTTAGATCTTAATCACCTAGTCAAAAGTTTAAGCAACTAAGTTCTAGAAGTAATAGCACAAACCACAAATTAATAAAGAGCAAAGTAATAAAGAGTGAGAGCAAGAGAGAGAGATAGCAAAAGCAATCGAGAGAACACGTGATGTAACATGGTTCGGCCTATCAATCAACTAGGCCTACGTCCATGGGTCTCTCAAAACCAAATCTTCCTTCCGGACCGATTTCACTATCAAAACAAGTGTTCTTACAAAGTGCGGAGCCGATCTTTGATTTTCTCTAAACAAGCAAATCAATCTTTGTCTCATAGATCAATGTATGTGGCAAAACCACACTACACGATTAACGATCCAATTGACAAAACAATCTAGGACAAAGGATGCACCACTTGACAACACAAATGTGATGCACCAGAGGCTAAAATCTAGCTAAGAGTTTGTTATCAGATTGACAATAAGACAATAGATGCTATCCTAATGCTCTCTAGTTTAGGTAGCTAGAGGAGAATGAAATTAGGCTCTTTGTTGTGCTCAATTTGATGCTTGGAAGTTTGTGGGGAGTGTTTGATAACCTGCTGGTTCGTATTTGCTTCATTTATTTCATTTATATAGGCTGGACACTTCTTGGAATCTTGAAACATCCAGATTTGACTGTAGTGTTACAGTAACGTTGTGCTCGGTCAGTTCCCTGCTTCTGCACTGCCTCTCTCCTCCTGACCTGTTGTGACGGGTTGGGCACCTGTTATGATGGGTTGCGGACCCGTTGTGATGAGTTGTGAAGCGTTATGATAACGATGTGCTCTGTTTGGCACTGTGAAGTCATTCCTTGATGTCTTCAGCATGTCTTGTGTAAAACCCACTAATTTTTTATAATAATTTTAATAAGCAATTTTATGCTAATTACAAGATTTGTTACTAAATAAAATCTTACTTTAAGATTTTGCATATGAAAGCGAATAAAAATTTAAATCTTCTTAAATATATGTTTTATTGCTGAAGCAAATTAAAAAGAAGTGAAAAATGAAAATGTATATATAATAATAACAATAATAATAATAAAACACAAATCGAAATAATACTCATATGAGATACTACATAAAAAAAATTCTCATACCTTCAATAAATTAATAAATAGGTCTAACTAAATAATTCGAATCTTATCTTATTTAAACAAAATGCACTATTAAACAAGTTACAAAACTTAATCAAAAAAATTTCCAAGGAACTTTTCCATACAATTATCACATAATTTAACTAATTTAAATTTATGCAAAAAAATAAATGAATTGTTCTTTGTCAAAATAGGAACTTTAAATCCTAATCCTCCACATAATAAATAATTCAATTAATTGAAAACAATTAACTAAGAAAATGACCTAGGTTCATGGTTAATAAGACAACCCATGAATATTTAAACCTAATGATTTATTTCTGAAAATATATCACATGTGTAACGAATAAGCACGACCCGTTGTCATAAAGAACGTAACTCGCAATGCAGAAACCCGCACGCTCAATGTTGTAGTTAAGCCCAAGGGAGTGGCAATTTAACAATATTCTCATGAGGTTGGTGTGCAACAATTACATGACCCATTGGGTCACTTTTTGAACCTAAAGCCACATGAAAAGACACAAAGAACTGGCCACACGAACCATTCCACCAATCTCTCTCTCTATCTGGTCTACGCACATTCCCGAGGCATTAAATGCCCCTCTTTTCTATCTCCCCGCCACTACCCCTCTCTCTCACCCCATTTTATTTCAGTCTTTTCCTTCTCCCATATTCTCTGCCTCCCCCTCGATGTTGTCGCCTTCACTCTTTCCTGTCGACTTTCTCTTGCTTTTCGTCTTTTCTACTTCCCCTCTTTCTCACCCCACTTGACCTCTCCTGCCTCCCTCACTGTCGTCCCTCTCCCATCACCCCACTTGCTCCTCTGTCGAGATTTGTGGCCTTTCTCTCCCTTCTACCTATTCCCTCACTCTCCATGTCGTCTATTTGCTCTCTCCCTTCTCTCTTTGTGCGATCTTTTAACGCTCATTTATGAGTCGTCTTGTTCTTATGCTTTGCCTGTCCCATCTCCTCTGAACTAATGTACACCTTGAGCTCATGTGTTGAGAATAAAAGGAGACCTGCTCCTCCTCTTCGACTTTTCGATTTTAAGGCTCATGTGTGGAGAATAAACTCTGATCTGTGATTTACACCTTGAGCTCGGGTATTAAGAACAAATATGTCCTAAGGAGAGGGGGAGCAGGCTGGTGAAGTGTCGCTGGCAGAGGCCAAACTTTCAACCCTTGCGAAACACAACTCTAACCATTCACCCCGTTTTGTAGGTAAATGTTACTTCCAACCTTAAGCTCGTGTTTCTTTTTCTTGTTGGTTGGTTGCTTTGTTCAGTGTCTTTTTTTCCGTTCACCTTGAATGTTTGTGACTGTGACAATGATGGCCATCGAGCCATCACTTGGGTTCCTTTTTTTGTTTTGTTTCTTACTTGGGTGCTTACTGTTTCTATCCTGTGCTGGACGATACTGGCAGTAAATAAGGGGTTATAGGGTTGTGCAGTTTTCTGGTATCGTATGGGAACTGGACATGTGCCATAAAACTGGGAACTTGGGGTGAGTAAGGGAGCTTTCGGGTATGTGGTGCCTTATGGTGTTGTTATGACATGCTGGTGCGCTGACCTTAATCCACACTGAATAATTTTATAAATTACTCACGCGGTGGTTGTGGGGTCCAGGTAAGGAGCATGAGTCTTCTAATGTCTAGAGGAGAGCGCTAGGATGGAGTTTCCAGGCGTCTTTCGTTTTCTGGATCAGTCCTTTGTTTATTTTCACTTTCTTTTGTTAGGATTAGTTTGTAGTAGGTTAGTGAGGGTCATTCCCACGTCCTTTGATGGGTTCGCCCTCTCCTGTATGTATTTTAATTTATTTTGCTTCCGCTGTAAAACTTTGTACACACGCTGGAAAATATATATATATATTTGTTGGATGTTCATGTACTGTGTGAAATGTGTGTGCTTTTCCTTAAATTAAGTATAATAAATTAATCTAATTTGGATTATTTAATAAATAATTAAGCCTTTCGTGTACTTATAATCAAGTGCACGTGGCGGGATTAACACTCCTAAGCTAGTCATTATTTTTGGGGTGTGACATCTTGACTTGTCTAGAGCATGTTTGAGCATTGCTTGAGTATGTGCAACATCTATTTGTACTTGTTTCAACCTGCATTTTCACCAAAACTCATGTGCAATGTTAGTACTTATTTGTTTCGCAAATTGTCAAACAAGAGATGAGTTTAATCCAACAAACTCCCCATTTTGACAATTTTCAAAACTATTTGAGATGTGCATATCAAATTATGCACATCAACAATAAGGATGTTGAAATTCTTGTGTATTGAATTGCATCAGAGGAGGCATAGATGAAGAGCCATTAGCAAAAGACATGTTTGGAGTGGGTTCCTCTTCCACGATTTGTGGAGCATCCGAGTCAGTATATTGATTTGGTTTGACTCCTCTCCTAATTCACTCATTCATTGGCTTGGATTTCGATTCTCAAGTCAAGTTCTTCTTCACCCACCCCTTATTTCCCAAAAATATGATGAGATTAGCTGGTTGGTAGATGATTGCATTGGGTTTCCCTTGGGTTGTTTGGTATGCAATGTTTTGTGCATAAGGATTTCAATCAAGAGATGAGGGTATGACAAGCTCATTTGTTTGTTGGTTAGGGCGGATCTCATGTGGTTAAGGAGTATGAAGGGATAAAAGTTTTACATATTTACTAAAAATTTTAAGAGACATGTTGTCAGATTCAACTTATAAAGCAAAAACTGTTATGTCTTTTGAATTTGAAAGTAGAAAGAATTCATGCTTGTCTGAATAACTGGATACTGTACTGAGGAAATGAGTATAGTGCTCTAGAAAAATGCCCAAAGTGTAATGAATTACGGTAACAAACTGATGGATAACGATGTTGAAGAGGGAAGAAAAAGGCCACAAACGAAGATGAGGTAGTATCTATCGATAATACCAAAGTTTCAGCGTCTTTTCATGAAATAGGATGCAATGTTGCGACACTTCGTCGACTCTTCCGAATGGAAGAATATAGACGTAAATTTTAAGGATTTTGGAAGTGAACCTAGAAATCTGAGATTAGCATTATGCACCGACATAATGAATCCTTACGGCAACATGAGTAGTCATTACAGTACATGACTAGTTCTATTGTGCATGTACAATCTTTCTCCCTGATTATGCATGAAAATGAGATACATGATGATGTTGTTTTTTATTTCGAATCCTAAACAAGATGGAAATAATATAAATGTGTATTTGGCATCATTAGTGGAGGACCTTGATAAGTTGTGGAGGGATGGCGTGCCTTTATTTGATTCGTATTTGATAGATACTTCTCTTCGTGCCATGATTTTTCGCACAAGTAATTATTTCTCGCTTACGACAACTTATCTGGTTTCAAGATGAAAGGAGCCAAAGCATGTCATGTTTGTGAAGAAAACACTCATTCTATTTGGTTGAAAAACTGTAAGAAGTGCATTTATTCGTCCGAATCATCAATTTCGGTGAAATAAAAAGGACTTTGATGGGAAGTAGTGCCTCGGTAGAGCTCCGAGACCATTATAAGGAAGGGAAGTCTATGAGGTGGTGAAGGTCATCGATGTTCAATTGGAGAAAACATTCGTGAATAATTTCGAGAACATGATATGAAAGAAGAGGTTTATATTTTGGAATCTTTCTTATCGGTCAAGTTTAGAGGTTAGACATAGCTTGGATTTGATGCACATCGCTAAGAACGTTATTGAAAGTTTAGTTAAAATTGTTGTTGAACATGCAAGGAAAAACAAAAGATGGCGACAAGACAAGAAAAGACATGGTTGAAATGAGAATTCGACCATAACTACATCAAGTGGAGGAAGAAAAACGTGCTTACCTACCTAAAGAAGCTTGACTTTAACCAAAAAAGAAAAACTCAGTTTGTTGGAATGTTAGAAGTAGATTAAGGTTCCATCTGGTTATTCCTCAAATATTTAGCAAATGTCCATTAAAGAGTCGAAATTGATTAGAATGAAGTCACATGATTATTATGTCTTGCTGACCCAGCTGCTCCCAGTTGAAATTCAAGGAATCCTCAAACCAAACGTGAGACAGTCCATCAATAAGTTATGCTTCTTCTTCAATTCGATCTGCTCCAAGATGATCGATCATGGATCATTGGATAAACTACAAAAAGGCGTAATAGTGACTCTATGCGAGCTCATACGCATTTTTCACCGTCGGTTTTTGATATAATGATACATTTGATTGTTTATTTGGTAAGAGAGATAAAATGTATGGACCAATATTATTGCAGCACATGTATCCTATTGAGAGAGGAATGTGTCAATTGAAAGGGTTATCTCAAAATCAGTCTCGATCCGAGGGAAGCATCATTGTATGATACATTACATAAGAGGTCATTGAGTTCTATACTGATCACATGAATTGGGTTGAAAATGTTGGCTTACCTACATATTGACACGAGAGTAGACTCCAAGTTGTTTGTATAAAGGGACGCAAAGACATGTTTGTGGGATAGGATTTGCTAAAGAGAGCACATCTGAATCTTCAAAAAGGACCTAAATCGGAGCTACGGATCAAAAGTTATGAATGTTTCAAGACTAAAGATTCAGATGAACAGCCAAAATGTTATATAATGTTTTATCAAGTTATATAACGTTTCGTAAAATTTAAATTGATAATTTTCAGTTGTGTAACGTTTGAAATGGGCAAAATATTTCTCTTGAATTTGATAAAACGTTATATAACGTTTCAGAATATTGTATAATGTTTCAAAAAATATCTGAACAGGGTAACAGTCGAGTTCTGACAGCTCCAACGGTCAAATTCTAGGGCAAAATGTTATCTAATGTTTTGGACCATTGTATAATGCTTTAAATAAATTTCAGCCAAGAATGCAAGTGTTTCAAGCTTTCTATAAAAGAGACCCTTCACCCCTTTCTTAAAAAACACACTACCATAGCAAAATTCATTGTTCCACCATTGTTGAGCTTAAAACACATGACTAAATCTTAGCTTAAAGACTCAATCTCATTGTTCTAAATTGTTCTGAACTCTTAGAGAGATTGTGTTGAGTGTCTATTATCTTATCATATATTCGATTGTATTTTTTGTTACTTTGTTTTTTGTTGGCTCGGTTCTCCACGGATGTGTGTAAGTGAGATCGAGTTCGACACCCGTTAGGGTTGGTGCTCCATCGGTGTGTGTAAGAGAGCCACAATTCCGAAGTTATAAATCCACTTGTGTTGTCTAGTGAATCGGCTCGACCTTGTTATCGTGTCGGGGGGTCGGGAGTTTCGGAGACTAGGATCGTCAATATTAGAACTCCGTTAAAATCCTTGTGTCTCTTGGATTGCTTTGTTTGCAATTTTTTAAGCTCTTCTCTTTAATTTCATTATTAATTTTATTTAAAAATTATTCGTGATTGAATTGTTAAAATTTGATTGCAATTGCCAATTAGACCTCGATATTTCTAGAATTGCTTAAACTCAAGCCCTCTGATTCCAACAACTATTTGGGTAATGACACAAATTTTTTGTTTAGATCACATCGAAGATGTGTGAGTCCAACACCGAAAATCTAAAGATACATAATGTAACTAAATTTATTTTATTATGGAAATAAGTCGATTCGTTATTAAATACTAGGAAAATGTTTCGCAGATCTCACCTTCAATACCGTCAGCGATACCAACTGGACACGTCCAGTTGAGTTCCATGAAAATTTGTTTTACTTATGATGCATATTGTTTTCGTTATTATGCATCTAATAACATGCATAACTGTTAAATACTTATGATTTATATGCTAAGTTCAATATGTTTTTTGTTCTATTTATGATTTATTATGAAATTTTTTTTTACTTATGATGCATATTGTTTTTGTTATTATGCGTTTTGTTTTTGTTATTGTGCATCTAAAAACATGAATAACAGTCAAATACTTATGATTTATATACTAAGTTCATTATGTTTTTTGTTATACTTATGATTTATTATGTTTTCGTTATTATGCATGATATTTTTGTTATTATGCATGTTATTTGTATTATTTTGCATATTATTTACTTGCATAATAACAAAAAATAATATGCACAATAACAAAAACAACATGCATAATAACTAGAACAACTTTTCAAAATAAATGCAACTAGATTCGTCCAATCCGCATCGATGAGCGTAGCGATCCGCATCGGTGAGCATAGCGACATTCGTTTTCAGTGGAGCGTCCGATCAATTATATGCATAATAACAAAAACAATATGCATAATACAAAAAAAACAACATGCATCATAAAAAAACAACATGCAAACTGAAATCAACTGAATCTGTCCTATTGGTATCGATGTTGGTATCACTGAAGGTATCGATATATCAGCTCCCTAAATACTAATCATTATATAATTAATTTTTCATAAATGTAGGTATGGACATATAGTTAGCTTGTTATTGAATTTTTTTATGTAATGTTTTATTTTGTATAAATTATTAATGAATTGTGACACTTCTTTGGTAAAATAAATTAGCATTTATTTAAATTTAATTGACACTTTTAATTAGTTGTCTTTGTAAATTTAATGTAACGTTTTTTACTTGAGCATTTTTAAATGTAACGTATGTCCTTTAAAAAAAATTGTAAAGTTTTGAGCATTTGTCATTTCTGACTTTTTGTGTCCAAAACAATCGAGCAGTTAGAAATGCAGTTATTACATTATGATAGATGTCATTGCTTATAAAATAGCCAACAGTATGAAATATATCAGATAACTTTTGTTTAATTAATCAAAGTATTGTTTTTCCTTCTTTTCTTCCTAAATTCCTCTATTATGCATCTCTACTTTTCCTCTTTGACAACTTTTATCTTTTAAATGTATCTGATAAGTTTTCTTTTTTGATGAAGAAAATTCGGCCATATAAAAAGAAAGACATAGATGCGATAAAAAAATTAACTGTTACTTATATCAGAAAGCAAATTTGAAAGATAATATTTTTTTTCATGATAACTCAACCACTCCATCGATCAAGCGTGTAAGTAGTTTTTTTTTATGTATCTAATAAGTTTTCTTTTTTTTTCTTGATGCAGTGATTTATCATGAGGTTCATGATATACCATCATTTGCTCTCTTGATGCATCGGTTGATTTAATTTTGTGAATTAAGGTACATGTAACTGTGAACTTTGATTGAGTCGAAATTTTGTAACTGTGAATGATTTTATATATGTGAATAATTTTATAATTTTGTTGAAAATAAATATATATGTGAGCAGGTATGTTTAATTTATGACTGAAATACAGAACTAGTCACATAAAAATTCAACATCGAATGTTAGTGTAAACCGATGTTATATAAAAAGATTTAACACCACTTGTTTAGTAACATCCGATATTAAAGACGACATACAAAATCAGATATATATTGAAAATCGACGATAAAAAAAGAGACTTTTAGTACAAAATTTTTGTTGAGAAATGATGTTAAAAATCAAACATCTAATGTCAGCCGTTAGAATATTTAGTGCCCTACCCCGTAGAAAATTCCGACGTTGAAGTCTCTATAAAATTTTGAAATAGTGCGTGTTTTCTTTTCTTGGACCAACGTTAGTTGGCGCAGCCGCGCAAGTAGTTCTATTTCTTATT
>CAXKVX010002083.1:0-22623 GCA_964058865.1 Eleocharis quinqueflora | reverse complement strand
AAAGGCATAATAAAGCCTGAAACACTGAACGCGAGATGCTTAATTATACTCCCCAAGTACGTATTCTTTCGTGACCCAAGTTGCTGATATTACCATTATATTATACAAGAAAGAGAAAGAAAACTTGTTTAATTTGTATATGGTATGTGACTGTGACTGTGACTGTGTGACCCGGTTCGATCTGCGACCACCAAAAATGCCAAACCAGAGCGATGTACTGATATGTGAAGGCCTCCCTCTATGAAGGCCTCTTTTCAGAATCTAGAAAGGAAGGGCAATGGAAATGGGGTACCTTGAGCTGGAGAAGCACCACTCTCTCACCTCACGTGTTTTGTTTTGTTTTGTTTTGTCCTTCTTTCACGTACAACCTCTGAAACTGACTGAGCTCCTTCATACTATCCATTCCATTCCAACAATTTGGCACATAGCCATAGTCCCAACTTACAAGTACATGTACCAGTTATGGGAAAAGGAAAAAAAAAAAATACTCTTCCTTTCTCAGACAATATTTTCAATTTTTTTTACTTTTTTTCTTGTAGTGATTTGAATTGCATTTGATTAGATATTTCAATTGATTTTTTTATATTAACCGTCATAATTGGAAAGATACTCAAACTCTGTCTATATTTTACATAACATGTTCCAAGCTCTAAAAGGAGAAGAATTGTGATAAATTTGATGAGACAACGTAAAAAATTTGTTAATTTTACAAAATGAGATTCAAAACCATTTTCAGTTCTTGACTACCCAACTTTTTGAGGACATAAGACTTTGTTGTTGTGGTTTGTTGTGGTTTGTTGTGGTTGTTGTATCATAATTGTCAAGATAAAATATTAAAAGTGTAGATATACACTCCTTATAGTTTAATGATGCATGTTAAATTAATCTCATTTAGCTAAGTTAAAATTCACTTGATGTAGAAATTAATGCCTCGCATGGGTTGCTGAAACGATCACACTTTATTCATTTTTCAGAACATTTTAGAATTACAACTATCAAGTTAGACAAAATGGTTCTTACTCTAGATCAATGCTTTTAGTGTGGAAGACGTTGGTTCAATATTTAGTAATTGCGAAAGTTTAGGTCAAATTTATAATTACATTTGAGTGACAGAACTATATGTCTATCTAAAAGCACACAAAAAATATATATCGAGTGAGATTAATTAATAAAAATGACTAGTGGTATGCTTCGTACATATTTTAGTTTCATGTTTTATTTTTTACAATCAATATAATATTAACAACATATATTAATCTTGGCATAGAAAGTTGATTGGTAAAAAAAGCATACGCAACTTTATACTTTTGATAATGTCAAGCACCATAGCCCAGTTCTATATGAACTGGGCTATGGTGCTTGATCAAGCACCATAGCCCAGTTCTATATATATATATATATATATATATATCACATGATGCATCAGAGAGCAGGAAACTGTGGAAACAAAATCAATCATTATGTAATGATCCAACAAAAGGGAGGAAGGGACCTGATTAAGCGAAAAGAAAAGGAAACATTAATACTGATAAAAGGACAGTTTGTCATCTCAGATTTGCCCATAATTAATAACAGACATGCAGCTTAGCTTATATGTGTTGCTTAAAATATTAAACAATTGCTACGATTAAGATTGATTCTAGAAAATTATAAAAAATGCAAAAGTATTACTTACTTGACATTCCGTGTTGGTTTTGAATGTCTCTCAAGCAATATGATCAATAGATGAGACTATATTATCCTTGTCCAGTTGTCCTTTAGTCTTGAATCGATAGCTTATGAATCCTTCTAAGGAGACACGAGTATTTTTTTTCTTTCCTCTTAACTCACGAATGAAAGCTGAGATATTTGTCTTTAATAGAGAGACAAAAATAGAGTCTAAGTGCAACACATGCACACCTAATACACTCGTATTACTTATTTACTTGGAAACTCAGAGCTTAAATACTAATGTCTTTAGTATCTTTAAAAAATTCCGTAATTATGATAAGATCATGCATCTTCTGGACAACTTAACAATATATCATATGCTCTTGAGATCTTAGCAATATTTTGTATCTTTTTGAGATCTCAGCAAGATATTGTTATTTTTAAAGATCATGTCATCATTCTCAAGATCTTATTAGGATCTCGTAATCTATAAAAAGTTATGACATGATTCATGAAATTTTCTCACTAGTATTAATTAAATTAATTATAATTGATCCATCAACAATTATAATTAACTCACTTTAATTCTATATGTATTTGTATCCAAAACTTAGCGAAATACGTATTATGTCATTCCTTAATTAATCACAATTATATGACATATCTCATAGTATACAATGTAATATTAGTGACATTACTTGATATATATTAATCATATAACACGTACTCCATAAACTTTATTTTTTGGATTTGACGTCTCAATTTGAACAATCTCCCATATGGACAAGTGTTTTCTTATTGATTATATATTCTAGGGATGTAATCGAATCGGATACGAATGGATAATTTGTCTTACCGTATCCTTATTCGTTAAAAAGTCTCGGATACGGACACGAATTCAGATAGTATCATATACGAATACAAATCAGATGTTAATCAGAAATCAGATACATATCGAATATCAGGTGGATACATATTGAATAATGGGCGAATACGGATACGTAAGTAAATCATTTGGATAATTTAAAAAATCTTTATTTGCTATATGTTGATCCAAATGCATCAATGAATTATACAAAATATGATACATAAACACAAATTAGATCTAAAATTAATTAGATTTGTAATCTACATACAAAATTCAATAAAATATATAAATAATAGGAATTTGTTGCCTATGAATATGGATACAATCGGATAATATTGGATATGAATACCTTGGATAGTTTCGGATACTATTAGATAATAGCTAAACAATCAGATATGGATAGATGATAGACAAAAGATAAGACGAAATTATATACCAGATCATAGGGTATTTTGTGTAATTTAAGCCAAAGACCGATAAGTTTAGGTCAAAATACCCAAGTTTAGTCTCGAGTTCAAGTTACTTCCCTAGAATTGGTTTACAATGCAGAAAATAGGTAATAGAAGCACAAGAAGCTATTTCTAAACACCTAGAGCACTTGGGAGCGAGATCAAACAGTTACAGGAGTTATTATGGTCGTAACCATATCCATTACGACCGTAATGATGTCCCCAAATTGGATCCAGAGCGCATGCACAGCAATTACGGCCGTAGTCACCATATCCCGAGTCACCACATTTCAAAACTTAGCCAAAACCACTTCAGATCAGCCCATTACGGTCATAACAGTACTACATTACGACTGTAATGTCCCTATCCCGAGACCCAGAATTCCAGTACTTAGCCATCTCAGGAGTTAAGTACACCCATTACGGCCGTAGCCAACACTCATTACGGTCGTAGTGGTATTTTCCCGAGAGTTTATATTCCATGCCTCAGCCACATTTTGATGCAGAAGAGCTCATTACGGCTGATGTGTGTATTTCACACATATATTCTTTAGGGTAAAACCGGGTCTTTTGGTATAAACTTGAGCCTTATTGGTCCAAATAACTACAATAAAGGGGCATATTGTTGCAATTGTCGTGTTGTACCTATATCTCGACTTGCAGGTTCATTTCCTTGACGTTTGGTGCACTTTTATGCCTTTTCTGGTATGTGTTGTCTAACCTTATCTGAATGGGGAAACCTTACCTTGGTGAAACTTACCAACACACACCAATTGAGTGGAACAATGAGTGAAATGTGAGATCCACTAAATGCCTAAGGCACAAATCATTGGAGAGATGTGAGATTCCACATATATGTGCACTGATACACATTTTCACCCACCTTAAATGATATATCTAAGTTCCACAGAAAGGCATAGCCGTGTGTGTCATAAGACGCGGCCCCGGTGTCGTCCATTCCGACCGGGAATAATTAGAATGGACGGGGTTCGGCTCCTGTCCCTTACAGGATCCATTGGGTCACAAGGGAACCCTGCCTTAGTTGCTAAACCCTTAGTGTTTGGTGTTATATCCAAGAAAAAAAACACCGCATGCCCTAAGATGAGTTCACCTCGTGTGATCTTGGAGGGATTAGAACAAAGGACTACTCGTTGTGCCTGGCGCTTGCGTCAAAACAATGAAAATGGTGAAACTTACCTTACACACACCAAACACCAATTGAGAGTGATCTTGAGAGCTAAGTGAGTCTACCAAAGCACTCAAAGTGCCTAGAGGAGTGACTTGTGAGAGTCCACAAAGACACGTACACATCCACTTATCACTTCCAATCATCAAGAGTAGGTAGATTCCACATATGGCTAGTTGCGAAGGGCCGGAAAGGTCGCAACCAGGATTTAGTTCATCTAACCCGGCAAAACAACTGATGAACATGGTTACGGGACTGTCCTAGGTGTTCCCAAACAGTCGTCCCTTGGTTTGGATAGTTGGCCAAGTAAAACAACAATTACCGAAGGAGGCAAAGTGCTTTGGGAGATGAACGACATGTGTAGCTGAGTTCTCTGGGCATAATTAAGCATTAATAGACCCTTTCATGCATGCACAGAGACTTAGAGCAAGATAGCACTTGATTCAGGCCAGAAACAGCTTTCCTGCGTCCCAGAGGTGATCCCAGCGGCCCAGTTGGCATGCCCTGCGACCCAGTTGATGATCCCTGCGGCCTGGACACCTGCAAGCCAATTTAGAAGATGTTTGCTGAGCCAGATGAAATCCCTGCGGCCCAGAAGTGTCCCCTACGGCCCTGTCGACATGGCCTGCGACCTGGAGACTTGCCTGCCACCTTGGGAGATGTTTGCTGGGCCAGAGAAGTTCCCTGCGGCCCGTTCATGCCACCTGCGGCCCCGCAGGGACAGATATGGAAGGTCCCAGCCTCAGAACCGCCTCAGACCCTATAAAAGGAAGTTATTCCAGAGGTCTTAGGGTTCCACTTTCGACTCTTTGGACGCCGTCTTGAAGCCAACAGACCTGAGAAGGCTGTAGGGCATCATTTGAGGAGGTTTTTTCACGCCTAAGGAGAGATTCAAGGCCGGGAAGCATACCTCGCAGTGGAGTTCTAGTTTTAAGGGTTTTATTTGTATCTTTACTCATGAACTCTCTGTTTTATCTCTTATTTTGTTGTATGAACATGAGTCGTGAGTAGTTATCTAGTTCTTAGGGTAGGATAATGATTGCATGGATGGATTGATGTTTTAACTGAGTTATTTGTGGTGATTTTCATATTGAACTGCTTGATACTTGTCTTTTCCTCTGTTTACTTGCTTGTTGCTTGATTACCCGTAGGTGAAGGCCAAACCTAGTGTGGGTTTTAATATTAAGTAACCATCATTTGAATATTGGAATTGTTTAGGTTGATTTATTTGAGTCCGAGACAGCCCGAGAGGGAATCTCGTGTTCAACCCGAGAGGGTGAACTAACCTTAGAACGCGTTCAATTGATTTTAAGTACTCGAGAGAGACTTAATGGTGTATTTGACTTGCTTGATCTATTAAACAACCAACAAACGAGAGTTGAGGGAGTTTGAGTTAGTCTTGTGTGTCAAACCACCAATCACAACACATAACAGAGCACAGCAGAGGGTCCTGCCCCCCCTGCAGACCTTACCTGCGGCCCTGTAAGAGGTCTTACAGCCCCGCAGGAACCTCTTACAGACCCGCAGGAACCCAATCCTGAAGTCAATTCAAGTCCTAAACCCTAGGAACCTTTATATTATTGATTATTTGAGTTGTTTACTTGTTTGTTATTGTTTATTTGCTTTGTTTACTTGCTATTTACTTATAATTGATTGTTTGTCACCCAACTCAACTGCAAACCCCCCCCCCCCCAATTTATACCAAAACACCAAAAAGAGTTACTTGTTTGTTTGAGAAGTCTTAGAATTGAAATTAGAGTCTGGTTTAGAGTTGTTCACCGTCCTTGTGGTTCGACCCTGATCTACGATAGACCGTCGTTTGATGCGACGCTAAATTGGGATTAGGAACTATAAATATTATTTGATAGACAGATCTACGACCCACACAACTCTAGTTCTAGTCCGAACATCAACGGCCGTAATGACCCTTCGTTACGGCCGTAACAAAAACCGACATTTCCCAAAATAGCTCCCACGACCATCTTCATGACATGTTTTGGCGGTTTCAGCACTTATTACGACCGTAATGAGGATACATTACGTCCGTAACCAGAGTCGGCAGAGCAGTTCAGTTCTATTTTGGGAAGTTTATTAGAGGTTATTTTGGGATTCGTGTAGTCTTGCATAAATAGGGGGTTCAGATCTGTTTAGGACATGCTTGAGAGAGATAGTTTTCCATTACACTTTTGGGAGAAAGAGAGAGATTTTGGGGAAGAAAGAGAAGAAGAAGAAGAAGAAGAAGAAGGAAGAAGAAGAGAAGGCCATTAGAGACTTCATCATCACTTTGGTTTATTCTTCCACTCCTTCTCTTGTTTTCTTTTACTTGCTTAGTTATATTTTCATGGCCATCAAGGACTAATTCTCCATTAGATTTTTAGGGAGACTTGAAACTTGACTTGTATCTTACTTTATATAATGATATGATGATAGTTTTTGTTACTATGGCTTGTGTTTGTTTTTATTGCTTATTGTGATCTTGATCAAATTGCATACTTAGGATTTAATGGTTGTAATTGAGAAATTGAATTGTTAGATCTCGACCACAAGTAACAAGGTAGATGGTAATCTAAGTACCGAAACGTGACGATTGTCATCTAGAGGCCAACTTAATTGAATTGAATAATTGTACCAAGTACCGAGAGGTGAATTGCAATTGTTTAAGTAAATTAAGTCAATTAGGACTTAATGAGTTTAAACTAGGATGACCAATACCGAAAGGTGAAATTGTTCTAGTTTAGATATGGTATTAAAATAGAAATATCACTTAGTACCAAACTTGTTAACTGCGTCTCCATAATATAAAAAACAAACCTTTAATTGATCAAGTAGATATAAACAAGTGGATAGAAACCCTAGAAACCTAAGTCTCTCATCCTAATTCTTAAAATTGTTAATTGTTTTACTTAATCTCAAAATTGCATAACACCAAACATCAACCTCTTACTTTACAACAAAACTCAACATCTTGTTTTTAATTTCTTACTTAGATTAGAATTATTAGAATTTGATAACTAAATCTGACTTGTCCCTGTGGATTCGATCCCAAAGTACTACAATAGACGGTTGTATACTTGCAACCCCTATCTAGCAACTAGGTTTAATAAAACTCACATCACCAAACCGTATCATTATCTTGTTAAAAAAATTCGGATACGAATATATTCGAATATGGATACAAATCGAATAATTTTTGTTACTTTTCAGATACAAATCCGAATAAAATCAGATATTATCTGATCTATTTACACCCATATATTTATCACTTTTCCTTATTGCATGCATGACTTTTCTGTCTTTTCATTCATATTTCTTAAACAATTCGGCCCACTAGCTATACCAACAAGGAACTTAAGCGGTATTTTTCACATTCACATCGTGGTTATACCGACTTAAATCACAGTGACAAATATAAATGGATGACATGAATCAGATTTGGACATATAGTTCAGAAATTACACACAACTGTGATTACACATACTTATTTCGGATTGAGTCACCTTATTCTTTACTTTAGTGAAGTCAAAACTTTAAAGAGAAAAAACAATGAGATGCAAGCTATAATTTGTATATATCATAACTTGTTACAAATTACATATCATAGAACAAGATCAAAATCACTCTCACATTTTTCTTAAAATTTCCTAAATAGAAATTACACCCATATGAGCAACATGCTCATGAAATATTTTATGTGGTAATTCTCTTTAGGTGAATATGTAAACATGTAGTTTGTATGTTCTATCTTTAACTTATTATTATGCACTCTCTCTTTTATACAATTAGAAAACTTATAAAATATTTTATCCTTATTAAGTTTCTAGTATTACCGCGTATGTCACATTTATTTTCACAATATAATTTAAATGATTTCTATATTGAGTTTATTATATGCAATAAAGTGGCATCTTTATGAAATCAAACACTAAAATCATATTTAGTACATTTAATGTCCTCTAAAACTTTTCAAATGTTTGATACATGAAAATATAGTCTTTTGTTTGCTATAAATCCTTTAAGATCTCTTATATGCATTCTAAAACATCTTATTTTAATTATTTTTAATTCCATTTTCTAAGTACTTTAATTATGTTAGCATATAACACAATATCTTGACGTGTGTAAACTAATATGTATCTAATGTCTACAACAACGAGACATATTAATACTTAGACCTTATATATTACTTTTATTTCTTAATCAATTAGGAACATTTATCTTAATCTATATTCCTTATTCACTAAGACGTATAATATTTATGTTTTACTCCCACAGAATCTGAATAATTCAGTTTGTCAAGTTTGACTCTAAACCAAATGAGATGACAACTTGATAATATTTGATATACCTTTATTTAGACCTTTGATATTATCTTTAATTTGCAATCTATAAACTTAATAAAAATTTCTTATGTTGCATCTTATATATTGTTTTGTGTATATTACTATTTCAGAAACAATCATCTTTAGTATCTATTTAAAACACAGTGTCAATATTCATCTTAAAGAATCTTTGAAGAATTTTTTTTTCTATAACTGAAATCTTATATATGTATGAAAGTCTTAGCGACAAAATTTAACTTTATATTTCTCAACATTACAATCTAAATTCGGTATTGTTCCAAATATGTATTTGTACCAAAACGGATCTAATACTTTTAAGGTAATAAAAAAATATTCAAAAGGTTATTAACGGTAAGTAGTTTCATCTTCCTTCATATAAGATAATTTTCTTTTGAGAGTGTAGAACAATTTCATTGGTCATGTTTTATAGAAATACTGAAAATATGACTTTATCGTTGTATGCATATAATATTTTGAAAATATTACAATTTTTTATCTCTAGTAAATTTGGCACTTGCACAATATTTCTTTGAGAATTTTCATTATTTCCAGAATCGAAAATAACAACTGATTATTAAGCAACACAAATAACTTATTCCAAAATATACCCACGGCTTATAACTAATAGCATCGCAAGAAGCAATGCGTCTATTTAGATCTATTTTGAGTCTATATGTGTTCTTAATATATTGTTGAGTTTCTAACTGAATCATCATCCAACAATACAAATATCTTATTTCAAAACACTCATGGACTTACATCCAAAATCATCGCAAGAAACAATGCATCTATTTTAGACTTGTTTTGGATTTGTGTGTTACATGATATATTAATTATATAACATGTAGTTCATAAATTTTATTTATTGAATTTGACTTCTCAATTCTAACAATATGGACCCAAAATTTAATTTTTTGTAACTTTTCTCGTTTTGCATCTCTGTTTTAGGTACTGGACCTCTCTCCTATTGTATGGAATTTGTTAGACAGTAGATGCATTTAGACTTTTATTTGAATTCAAATGGTACAATTAAACTGTGATATTTTACCATTAAAGTGTCATATAATTTGCATTCGATCTGAGCCATCCAATTTAACAGACACTCTATATATATTTACGTTACGATCCAATAAATTTATGTTAAATCGGAGACTGCTAAATTTTATTGGTGCACTTGAATTAGAGATGAATGCTAATGCCTACTAAAAAAATAATTAGATTTTTGTACGATCAGTGACGTGATGTCATGTGTATAGAAAAGTATATAAATTGTCAATTTTGTCAAAAAAAAATGAAAATTGTAATTCTGCAGGCAAAAAAGAATGTCAGTCATGTACGACTTCATCCGAAAAACAATTTGAAGTGTCCAATTATTCAAAAAAAAAGAAGAAATTTTCAACTAATCCTATAACTCACAAATATCGAACATCTTTTTTTCAAGATAATAATTAGCAAGTTGTTACTTAAATTTAACAGTTGAGAGAGCGTAATCAAATAATCAAATTTAACAAGTTGTTACTTAAATTTTTTTACTTAAAGGGCACTGTATGAAAAGTGTTCAATAGATTCATCACAGGCACATGCCTTTTTTTTATTAGTGGTTAATTTTTTGTAACAGAAGGAAAGATGCTGCATGGCATGGGAATGAGGTGGATTTTTTAGAGACGTTTTTGCAAGAATCTCAGATAGTGCACAAATATTCACAAAAAAATAGCACCAGATCGTGTGCAGCATGCGCGACACGAACGCATTACTTATTCTTTGTTCTTTGTATGCATTTGTCGAGAGATAATTGAAATTACAAATTCTTATTTTTCAACGGGGCTAAGAA
The DNA here is from genome assembly GCA_964058865.1 of Eleocharis quinqueflora. Taxonomy (NCBI): domain Eukaryota; kingdom Viridiplantae; phylum Streptophyta; class Magnoliopsida; order Poales; family Cyperaceae; genus Eleocharis; species Eleocharis quinqueflora. Next base: position 12,299 of record CAXKVX010002083.1, on the reverse strand, counting down.
AATAAAACAAAAGCAACAGATTAATTAGCATGCAGTGTCAATTGTCAAATGCTCAATGGGAAAACTGATGCAAAATTGCAAACGTGACAAGTGTACATATTACAACAGCAGTAGCGTTACAGAAAATCTGATTTAGGTGATGCTGGAGGCGTTCAAAACCAACCTCTCCAAGTCAAGAAAGCTAACGGTCGTCTCTCAGTCTTTCACTTTTTCAAAATTTTATTGCAGCTTTCCCTATTTGTGCTAACCTTACCCAACGTTTACCCATATCGATCCATACATCCATACACGTGTGACGTGTCCCCTATGTTAATATGTTATAAAACTATATTCTAGGTCCATGCTACACAATAACACAAGCAGGATTCTTATAAGGTGACGCATGAACCTTATTTCATGTATTTTATTTCCTTTCTGTTTATATTTATTTATTTACTGAATGGATACAATTTAGTGGTTCCAGAAATCATAAATATTTGAATTTGTCGCCACGAGATCTTCTACCGCACGTTACTGGATGCGCTCCAAAATTTGAACTATTGTAATTTATGTCGGAATATTAAATATTAATACTATGAAATCCACCTATTGTATGTTTAGTGGCGGCCCACCTATAATGAATTTTAAATAGACGCGGTACCCCAAGCAATTCTGCAACGCTACCGCGAAGAAATATCTCATTCTTAAACTAACGTTAAAGTTTACAATAATTAACTCATTTGACCCACCAATCAGAAACATGCGCTTCGAAATCTACGGTCATTGACGTAATTAGCTATTTATCATTACCATTTGTTTGTCAAATTGATTACCTCTTCTAACATCAATGGACAAGATATTACAGACTAGATCGTCATGACTTATGATAATAAAAATAATAGTCTGACAGTCTAATTAATGTAATATTAAACTAACGACACTTTCATGGAATTTTATATTGTAGCAATTGTTTTTCTTTATCAATGTAAACTAAAAATACAATATCACAATTTCTTTACAATTCTTGCGATACAAGAAATATAACTAAATATAGGGAAAAATTTATATGCAACTCAAAATTGAAAAAATCGTGAATTTGTCATTCAAAATCAACTTTTTCTTATTTGTCACACAGAAACACAACTTGCTCTCTCATTTATTATTTTTATTTTAAAGATATTTATGTCCATGCGTCCCCTCCATTTCAATTAACTTCTTCTTCTCCAAGTCGATACCACCACCTCAAATAAAAGAGAATGGTTGAGAGAATGGATAGGACAAAGGAAAGAGAACGATGTCACTCTAAGAATTGATAGTTGCAACTAACGCAAAAGAAAATGACATCAACCTCTAGCACAAATAGGGGCAAATTTAGGAAATGTTGGGGGGTGCATGGCATCCCTCAATGTTTACCATAAATGATTTAATTAGTAAAATTATAAGATAATTTTATTATGTCATTTACAGACTGACAATCCTCAATAAAATTTTAGTCAAGTTAGAGAGTAGTTTGAAATATCAACAACTCCCAATCTAAAATTCTGGCTCCGCCCCTAAGTACAAATTCCACACACCCTCAACCTCCCTCGTAGGAGCCGATCGACCTAAACTAATCGATCCAAATCGGACTATAATCTCATCTCTCCATTCAAACTTGAAAAGCAAGTAAGGGCCGAGCCAACTCCAGTGTCTCTGTCACGTCACAGTGTCGATGATTTGAAAGAGGAGAAATGGCAATTCCACGCGGAGATGCTCCAAGTTGAATGCAACATTTTCTGAATAAAGTGTGATGTTGTTGTGCGAAAGCTTGACTGTTGGCGTAGATAGATGGAGACCGCTCTAAAATCTGTTTAGGAAACTCAAAAATAGTAAGAAGTGGAAGAAGAAGAAAGGAAATGAAGCCAACATGAACAAGAATATCTTTAAAATAAAAATAGTAAATAAAAAAGCCAATAGTATTTTTTACTCAAAAAAAGAAAATAGTTAATTTTAAATAATAAGTTCACCATTTCTTTAGTTTTAGACGCCCGAGAAAAAAATTTCTCTTAAATATAAACATTCCTATAGAAATATCAATATAATACGACAATTCGCGTTTATTATTTATATCTCAATTAAATGCATCTCATAAATTCTTACCTTCCCTCACAAGTCACACCCGGTCTGGTCAGTCTTTCGTGCATCGATAAAACCCATGTCGTACAACCATCTCATTAAAGATTTAAAGCACGCACTTTCTATTTCATGGGACCCGCTGTCAGTGAAGCAAAACTCCAACGGTTTCAAACCAGGTCCAGCATCAAATCTAAAAATACGGACCCCACCTTTTCCACATTTCTATACTTTTCTCACTCTCTCTCTTTACTCTCCACTGCCACCTCACAGCCCATTCAACACCATTTCCCTTTTCATATTCCCATCTCTTCTTTCTTCTCTCTCTCGACCCCTCCAATGGCTTCTCCTCTCTCGCACTTTCTCTCCCTTCTACTAACCCTCTCCGTAACACTAACACTAACACTAACCCACTCTTTACCCCAAACGCAAAGGAAAACCTACATAGTTCTCGTTAACCACCTCGCGAAACCCTCCATCTTCTCTTCTCATGCACACTGGTACGCCTCCTCTGCTTTCTCGGATAAGTCTTCCCAACCAATCGCGCCTCTCCACGTGTACGATACCGTTTTTCACGGTTTCTCCGCCTCCCTCGATCCAACCCAGGCAAACTCCTTGCGCCAAAACCCTTCCGTGCTCGCGGTGTACGAAGACCAAGTGCGCCACCTCCACACGACCAGATCGCCGCAGTTTCTCGGCTTGAGAACTCAACTCGGTCTCTGGTCCTTATCCGATTACGGATCGGATGTGGTTATCGGCGTTTTGGATACCGGTGTGTGGCCTGAGAGGAGGAGCTTGTCAGACCGGAACTTGCCTCCGATTCCGGCCACGTGGCGTGGCGAGTGTGAAACTGGTCCTGGTTTCAGTGCTTCGGCTTGTAATAAAAAGCTTGTGGGAGCGAGGTTTTTTTACAAGGGTCATTCTGCAAAATATGGCAAAGATGCCGTTGCGGGTATGTTCTTTCGCGTTCATATCTCTATTACTCTATAGAATTGTAATTTTCTTTTTCTTTTTGTGGAATCTACTTTTTGGCTTGAGGGGAATGTTAAATTTATTATTGCACGTGTCCCAATAAGTTATTTCCCTCGCATCAAGTACCTGTACTTCTCATATTTATTTTAACTTGGTCTAATTGTTTATCTCAAATTTAATTGATACAGGTCATTATGATAAGATAATTTTAGTGGATAAGTGCACTACAATAGTACAAGTTAGGTGGAGTTTGTGTTATGAGAAGGTGGTGCTGAAATGCTGTAATAAACTGGTTTCATTAGAAACCGCCAGTGTTATCACTGCTTATTTACAAGCAAAGAAAGAAATAAAAATAGTGCCAAAATTATACAAATAAGATGAACATAAAAAGCTGACTGATTTTGCATATACATAGTATGGGTAAATTTGTTTTCTTTTGATTTTGGACAACAACATAAATTTTGTTTACACCTGATTAACATATTCAACCTATTTCAGGCAATGCCTCTGTTGAATTCCTCTCCCCACGTGATGCAGACGGGCATGGCACCCACACTGCAACCACGGCTGCAGGAAGCATTGCATTTGGTGCAAACTTTTCTGGCTATGCTTCCGGTGTAGCCAAAGGCGTTGCACCGAAGGCCCGTGTGGCAGCCTACAAAGTCTGCTGGAGAAATTCTGGCTGTCTCGACTCTGACATCCTGGCTGGTTTTGATAAAGCCGTATCAGATGGCGTAAATGTAATTTCCGTGTCAATTGGTGGTGGTGACGGTGTGGCTTCTCCATATTATTTGGATCCAATTGCGGTTGGGTCATATGGAGCGAACTCACATAGTGTCTTTGTTGCCACATCAGCAGGTAATGATGGTCCTTCACCCATGTCGGTCACAAACCTTGCACCGTGGTTGACCACTGTGGGTGCAGGTACAATTGATCGCAGCTTCCCGGCAGAGATCGTACTAGGTGACAGCCGCAAATTCTCTGGTGTGTCGCTTTATTCTGGCAAGCCACTTTCTGGTAAGATGCTTCCAATAGTGTACCCAGGCCAGACTAGCGGTTTGTCAAGTTCCCTTTGCTTGGAGAACTCACTAGATCCTAAGGCTGTTGCTGGAAAGATTGTAATATGTGACCGTGGGAGCAGTCCACGTGTCTCTAAGGGATTTGTTGTGAGAGAGGCCGGTGGTATGGGTATGATACTTGCAAATGGTGCCACCAATGGAGAGGGTTTGGTTGGAGATGCTCACGTCCTTCCAGCTTGTGCAATAGGGGCAAATGAGGGAGATGTGATTAAAAGCTATGTGACAGGTTCAGCCAACCCGACCGCCACGATCTTTTTTAAGGGCACCATGATTGGGGTCAAGCCAGCACCTGTTGTGGCATCTTTCTCTGCCCGTGGACCCAATGGACTCAGCCCAGAGTTGCTGAAGCCTGATTTGATTGCGCCAGGTGTAAACATACTTGCAGCATGGACTGATGCTGCAGGACCCACAGGTCTGGATACTGACTCGAGAAAGACCGAGTTCAACATCTTATCAGGTACTTCAATGGCATGCCCACATGTTAGCGGGGCAGCTGCACTGCTTAAATCTGCGCACCCGGATTGGAGTCCTGCTGCAATCCGATCCGCAATGATGACAACCGCTAGAGTGGCAGATAACCAGGCTGGACAATTGGTGGATGAAGCGACTGGCCATTTGGCAACTCCACTTGATTTTGGTGCCGGTCACCTTGACTTGGCACGTGCACTGGATCCTGGTCTCGTGTACGATCTTGGAGATGCAGATTATGTTTCGTTCCTCTGTGCAATTGGATATGATGCGAGAACTATTCAGGTTATAACACATGTGCCGGTATCGTGCCCAAGGAAGAAGAATCTGTTAGCTGAGAATTTGAACTATCCGTCGATATCGGTTGTGTTTGGTCAAACCAATGGGACCAGAACTAAGACAATATTGAGAACCGCGACTAATGTGGGGGTGAAATCGGAGGCGGTTTACAATGCCAATGTGGAGATGGGTGGTGGGATCAATGGTATGAAGGTGGCTGTGCAGCCTGAGACATTGTCTTTTACAAAAGCTGCTAGGAAACAAAGCTTTGCAGTCACAGTATCTGCTGCGGGCCCCACTTCTACACCTGTCTATGGGTATCTTGTCTGGTCTGACGGTGAGCATCAGGTGCGGAGCCCCATTGTTGTCTCTTGGGTTCAACCAATGTGAAGAAGCTTTCACTATGCACCATTGTAATTTCCATGGGTGAGGAGTACACTCATGAGTGTACTATTTGATTATGCATTCATAATTTTAACCGTTGGATCAATGAGTTACATCCTCTTTCTTATTAAATTAATTGGAGAGAGAAAAATAATAAATTATTAAATTATTAGAAAAAAGAGTGTAGTTCATTAATCAACGGTTCAAATCATGAGTGCACAATCAAATGGTGCACTTGTACGGTTGTACCCAACCCTAACCCAATATCCATACATCTCTGGAAGCTCCCCATATAGCAGATTATATTTTCGGGCAGAAGATGTGGTTTGAATACTGTGGAATTTATTAAAAGGTAGATTGAAACAGTTTTCAAAGTGCAAGGGGAAAATAGACTCATTGTGCTGTAAAGAAGTTAAAGGAAGCGTGAGGAGGATAAAAAAAATAAACTGGACTAGATTTTACTGAGCCACATTTTGGGGTCCAGCTTAGAGATATGAAAAACATTTATTAAAGATAAGGGACCGTATTAATGGTGGGGTTCTTAGGAGATAAAAGGTCTACAAGTGGAATTATAGTATGCATTAAAGTTTGGTGCTACTTTTTATGTTTTTTTTTCCTTCTAAATGTTCTTTTGATTTTTTAGTGTTTCAGTTCTTAGTTTGTCTTATGAGTGCCTGAGCCATAAGTTGGCGTGGGAATTAACATATGAAATGTGCGTGTCAAGTAATTTTGGGGTTTGTGAAAAGCAACAAAACATGTCGTTATATGCCCGATTAAATTTGTTGTTTGTTTCGGATTTTATATATGTTTAAATGAATTTCAACTGTTGATTTATGTTTTTCGTTGAGATAAAAAGATTGGTTTTAAGGCTCTAAATTTTAAATGCATGTAATTATTTTCCAATTAGATTTTTTGATAGGAAATCTCATCGTTAATTTTCTTGTTAATTTAACATGCTTGAAAAATATTTATATTTTGAGAATCTTTTATTATTTGGGAGCTTGTAGGATTAAAATCCAATTAGTCGATAACTAGCAGGCAGCAGCAGCACTTCAAAAGATAGTAGCTTTTATATTGATATATTCAAACTCGGAAGAAACTCGGAAGCAGCACTTCATTGTATTTAAAAGAAGAAACTGTTGACAATTTGAGTGATTTTAGTCTCTTTTTTAGTTTCTTTTAATGACACAGTATCTTCAACTTCTTCTTTTTTTCATTTCGCTTTCTGATAAAAGGAGAAACATATTCTGAATCATACAGCTACGCACTTTTATAAAAGGAAAAAAAGAGAGAAACATAAAAGATTGGCGACAGAAATTCTCCCATCTGAGGCATGGCCTCAAGGCAAAATCACTTCTCCATTTAAGTACTTTATCAACAAGATGTGACTATGAAATAATGGTGAAATGTGTATTTTCTTCTAATCTCTCTGATACATTATCTTTTAGGCATGCATGTTGACGTTGCCAATTAATTATGATGCGCAGTTGTAGTTCGACAAAACTATGGATCCTTTCTCGCGCTTTATATCATGGAAAGAGGCTTTTTGAACTTTTTGAATTTAAAATATAGGAAAGTAATTCACTAATAATGCTATCATGTCTTTCAATCAACATCATAATAATGATATCATCGTAACCTTGCTAACCAATTTCTTTGACAAAATCTGTACATGGTTTGATCATTAGAATATATAAATTATGCAAAAAAATGGATTCCGTAAGAGATGAATACACTAAGTAATCTATCTTATCTGATCTGTTCAATTTATTGAGATTGACGAAAAGTGATTTTTTAGAAAACACAGCAAAAATTCAATTCACCAATCTCGAAAAATTTAACAGCTCATATGAGCTAGAGTACTCAGTGTACCCATCTTTCGAAGTATTCAAATTTTCCCTATAAATTAGCGACAAAAGCTTAGGTACTCGCAAAGATGAATATATTGGATACTTTAGCTCATTTTTACCATTCAATTCATCGAGATAAATGAAAATTGATTTACTTTAACTTTTATTGTTTTTTTAATGAATAATTTTTCACCAATCTCGATGATTAAACGAACGAAATGAACTAGAGTACTCAGTACTCATCTTTTGAATTACGTTTATCAAGCTTCCATCCACATAGTCGTAGCTTCATCAATCCAGGAGGGTTTCAAGACCAAAGAAGAAAACTATGAATTAGTATCGGATCAACTCAATCGGATCGATCGGGTACAGCTGAGTATCGGAAAAAAGCTATAGCGTACCTTGAATCAATCAAAGAATGAAGATCACAACCTCTTGGTTAAACAAGTTAATTATCTGACATCATCTGTGGCTTGTTCTGTAGACTAAAGATTAAATATTTCATCACATAAATAAGACTAAATTAAATATAGACATAGTAATTAATGGTGTCAAAAAGTGGTTGAAAGTTGGTGGCCGGTAAAAATAACACATACCTGATGAGAAATGAATGAGAGATCCTTAGATTTCAATGCATGACAAGTTAATTAATTTTTGTATTGAAAATTCATGAGGACTTATTATTGCTTCACATGATTTTGTTTACTTTCAGTTAGTAATGTATGTTCGTGGGGTCTAACTTTAAATGCCATGCTGCTTCAGATAAAAAGGGACGCAGAAGGCACAAGATTTTCGTGGAGGAAGTTTGAGGTTCAAGTTTCGGCGTGAGCTATTTTTAGAGAGATTTTTTAAGTGTATTTTCTGATTTGTTTGTGGATGCGTGTTGTAAGCTTACGGACAATAAATCCAAAAAAAAGAACAGAGAACAAGAAGACAAAAGCATTAAGGGCGTGTTCGTCTGCTTTTACTGTGCGCGTGAGATTAATAAAATTTAGCTCAATTGAATTTTTTTTCTCACGTGCACGGTAATTTTCTATACAATTCATGTGCCTGTACCCGTGTGTGGGGAGAAAACGAACACGCCCTGAAGGATTTCCAATGGCTAGTTCCGAAGACGTTGTGTTACTTCGGTCCTATAAAATTTGCTTATTATTTTTTAAATACAATTTTTAAATTATAATGATATTTTTAGTTGATAGTAAATGTTTGTCTTTTTTCTCCTTTTGTTGCAAATTACGTATTTCTATCATTCTTGTCTGTTATGAAAGACTAGTAATCGTATTCGTGTCAAGCAATAAGAGATATTATGAATGAAAAAAATTATTGAACTTGTGTGTTGCTCAAATACTATTTTTGCGTTTATCACATTTTTGTGAATCATTCGACGCATATTCAATATTATGTGTTTATGTCATTTAGTTACATTAACAATATTTGCTTGGAGAAGTGCTTTTACAATTGAGAGGAGTATTTTTGTCCATAGAAAAAGTAAGATCATAAATCAAATGGATGCATTCATTACTTAGATGATTTATTAAATAGTATAGAAAATATATCTCATTATTTCAAATTTAATTTAAAAAAAATCCGGATATAAGAAAGATAACAACACTAACACAACATAATACACAAATTCAAATGAAGAAAGCAATAATTACGAAGTCCAAAGATGCTAAAAGCATGTCAAATAATGTACTTGAAGCTCACTCACTATAACAAAATGAAACTTTTGTAGTGTGCTAAATTATTCAATAAAATACTTAAAGGTAGTCCATAAGAGATATGAAGTCGCTAAGTTAAAAAAAAAAAAAAAAAAACTGAAACACAATTAAAGAACTGACAAATATAGCCTTACTTGACACTTTAAATCTTGAACTAACAAAAGAAAAGAAAAATCCAATTTCAAGTAATATGAATTAGTTTCTAACATTGAAACTTAAAAACTTATGGAAAAATAATGTAGATATATTATTAAACAATAGTAAGAAAAACAACTTATAGAAAAGTTGAATGATAGAACTATCAGTAAATTGTGAGGAAGCAGAGGGAACTATGTTGAAGAATATATTCCACTAAAGTTAAAAATATTTATTAACAATGCATATTGCTTAAATAGTATCTAAAGTTATAATCAAATCTATAGACATTGAAATGATGAAATTATTATGGAGTCATTAAGACTATAACCAAATTATATCATTGCAATTATCATTGAATCCATTAACGACATGTGCTGTTGTAAATCACAAGTGTTCATTAAACTTGAAAGGCAATAATGGTTGCGTATGAAGTTATTTTAACTCTCTAAACATGTACAAGGAAAATCTGTTGCTTCTTAAGTTTCAGTGACTTCATCATTTTGAAAGTTGGATCTCATTTTATTTATGAACTATTCAAGTATTCAGTCTAAAATAAATTGACCAATGAAATATGTCTTGCTGGTGATTTATAGGTGGTTATTATTAGTGAATTGTGATGTATTTCTTTTATATGTTCAGTTTGAATCAAATGGTTATGCACTCACGCTAATGTGAAAAATTGACATGAAACACAAGAATCTGATCTAGGAACTGAAAAGAGAGTAAGATGCATGTGTTTAAAACCGCAGACAAGATTGTCATGATTCAAGTGCTTAGAACAATTAATCGATTGGCTACATAACAATTAATTGATTGCCTACATAGGTAGCTCTCATTTTCTTTTAACTGTACAGGATTAACAGTAAAGTTTCTCTCTCTGTTTTTTTTATTATGTGTGAGCCATTCATTTAACTTGTTAAGTTTCTCTTTTTTTTGTCCCCTTTTACTTTTTTTGATTGACAAGTGACTACCATTCCAAACTGAAGTGGATCAACCACAAGTAAGATTTGGTATGAAATCAACCAACTAAACTGATGTATAATTATTCAGTTTTAGTTATTGAGGCTTCTGTGTTTCTAGTTATTAGAGGGATTTTTATGTAGTTTTGTCGTTATTGTTTTCTATTAATTGCATGTGCTTAAGCCTCTTTTGTTTTTGTACATAATCATCTCAATAAGCAATCAATGTGAAGGATGTGAATAAGTAAGATAAATTTAAGTTTATAAGGGTAAATAAGAAAGGAAATTTTTTCTGAAGGGTAAATAAAAAATCTCATTACTAAAACACTATGAAATTGAAAGGACATGCTATGTCGAAAAAATATCCAAGTATTTTCTGAAACATGGATACTTGTATGGTAGGTGGCTCATTAAAGACAAGTACTGTATCTCTGTTATTTTTCCTTGGATGTTAAATTAAAGACAAAGAAGTGACGATGCATATTGCATAGTGTCAGTGTAATAGTGATCCATGCATTGTGGGGTTAACATTGTTTATTGTGCTTTGTGGTGAAGAGTTGTTGGATATGATTTTAAATTATAACCATTGATTATTTCAACCAAATCTTCTCAAATCTTGAGCAGGCCTTTTAACACTGAACACTTAGTCCGTTTATTAATTTGGGCCGACACAAGAGAGAAACAGGCCATAAATATTGGGCCGTATTGGGCCTTTTATCTAACCCATGAGTTGTTACGGTTATGGTCACGAAACGAAATTCTCTGCCGAACTTTTTTGTTCACAGAGGAGAATTTTGCTGATCTGTTTGATTCAAGATTAACTATTGAGATTAATAATATTAAATATTTACTGAATCATATAATTAGGGAGCGTTGATTTATCTTTAATATAAACAATCCAGATCAAGTTACGAGAAAAAACATTCCGCAGAAGATACGATTCCTGTGGTTACGGCCTTACGGGACCGATGGTATTAGATCTCACGGCTTTTGTATTATAAAATCTGATGCGTTGAAATATAATCACACGGTTCTTATCGTTCCTATGGTCAGGCGTCTGTTTTGGATAGAATGAATTATTCCGACAGTACCTTTCTCGTTTCGTCGTTTTGCGGCGGTCTCATATGCTTCATTCTAAATTGAAAGAAAAGGAAATTCGACCGGATCATACTTGAAATACACACTCCCCCAACTAAAATTAAGGAGATAGGCTCCATTTTCTGACTCTAATCAGTTAGAAGAGGAAAATTCCCTTTTTCTCTTTAAAAGCCTTTTAATGTTAAGTACCAATCGATAGATGATTGGTACCTTTCGAATTGTGATATAAAACTCTTATCTGGTCTACCAGTAAGCTTCGGGAAGACAGAGAGAGAGAGAGAGAGAGAGAGAGAGAGAGAGAGAGAGAGATGGGTCAAGCTAATCTTCTGTTCACTCTGGCTGTACTGTGCTTTATGAGATCAGTATGTATCTGTTCTGGTAATTATATCAGGTACAATGCAACTGTTGGTATAGTGGCTGGTAAGTTGAATGTGCACCTGGTACCGCATTCACATGATGACGTGGGATGGCTGAAAACCATTGATCAATACTTTGTCGGATCCAATAACAGTATTCAGGTTTACCCTATTCTTTATTTTTTTATTTCCATTTTCTTATACTTCCTTGTGTAAATTTGGTGTAATGTTAGTTGATTTATGGCTAACTATTCATAATCTAATAGTTTAAAAATTGGATCCGTATCCCCTGGAATGGCCTATTCAAGCAGTACAAGGACTGGTCTTGATTCAATTAGGCCTTAATTCTTGATTCAATTAGGCCTTAATTTTTCTCAACTCCTGTTTATTGTCCCTTAGTTGGCATACAAGTGTAACTAATAGGTTTAACAAACTTCTCGGTACTGTTATTGCGTTTCTATTTTTTTGTTCTGTTACTTTTTTTTCTTTTCGTAACAATTTTTATTTTCATCACAGGGAACAAGTTTGATTAATGTGTTGGATTCAGTTGTCGAAGCCTTGCTTAGAAATCCAGACAGGAAGTTTGTTTTTGTAGAACAGGTAAATTCCTACTTTTTTTTTTGTTTATCAATTCCCATGCATATAATACATTTTTATCGAACTATGTAGGCATTTTTCCAAAGATGGTGGAATGAGCAAAGTAAAACAACCCAATCCATAGTAAAAAAACTGGTTCATTCTGGTCAGCTTGAGTTCATGTACATAATATTCTTTTTCTCTTTACTTGTTGAAAGATTTCAGATTGCCTGCCATATCAGTTTTAATTAGTAGACAACCAACAGTTCAGATAAATTTTGAACCAGAAATGGAGGCTGGTGCATGCATGATGAGGCAGCCACGCATT